>DWJK01003605.1:0-12923 GCA_018248815.1 Croniades pieria auraria
CCCTAAATCAGCATATTCATGGCTCCAAAATATATTTTTTCTCGGTCTAAAAATAAAATCATGCATTTAAGGGTTAAACATCATTAGTACTTAATTGAAAAATATTTATAGTTTTTTTTTTAGTTGCTAAAGCTACTTAGCGCCGGAATTACTAGGTACTTACTTGCAGAAAGACCATGCATTGTAAAACGAAATATCGACAAAGACAGTTTTCAACGATCTTTTTTCTATGGTATTTTGTGTCATTCTGCGAACGACCACGTAAACATAAAACCGAAAAATTATTGAAATACGTAAACGTATTGCAAATAAAACAATTTTAATTAAAACACGTGTTTAGTTAGGTAAACAATTGCAAACATTTAATACAACTGAATCACTCTGGAATAATCGTCACGTTTTGTTTTTAAATATAGCACGTTTATTTATAATCATCTGATTACCAGTAACAATAACATAAAGGTATTTTACTACAGTTATCACTCATAATTAGACCTATAATAATTTAATTTGTTACAATGATGTTATAAATTAGATTTACCACTAAAATCAAGTTAACTGAGAATATAAAAATTGGAGAAAATTGACGTTTCGCTAGATGTTTAGGAAATACGAAACTAGGTTAACTAAGACGCTTTCTTATTCATTCAGGTAGAACGTGTATCGAATAATTGTTTTTTTTTTGCATTGCTCAATTCATTCGTTCTATTATAGACAACGCCGATATATCTTACATATAATTATGATGTTACTGGACTTTCAATTAAGCTGATGATTTTGATGAAAACTAAAAGTTAACTGAACTGAACCTGTCTAGAGTGTTCCCTGGCTAGCTGGCCGCAGCGTCGCCGAATGACATCATCGCGGCGATTACGTGGCTCAGGGGTTCGAAACCAATAGCTTCTTGTACTTAACTCATTAAATATACCGTGTAATTCAATTCTCGAATCACCGGTTTCCAGCATGTTAAAGTGCGACAAGCTTTACTGATAGTGGTTATTCGACACTGACTTTTATTGGCATAAAAAAGTAGTAATATTTATGCAATAGTAAACTTAGGATAGGTTTGTCGTGTAAACGTAACAAATTCAAAATTTTAATACAGATCTTTCGCGCAGTTTTTTGTTTATTGTAACAAGAGATTCTTTAACAGACCAAAAGATTCTATTTCGATTTTTAAATTGTGTACGAATTTACATTGAGAAATTAAAACAAATTTTATTACGTTTACGTCAAACCAAGTGTTGACTTAGCCTGACTCACCATAGTGAGTGAGAGGGAGAACAAAAACGCCACGAATCCCGCCGGCTTCAGCGAGTGAGTAGTATAGTGAGTCTCGAGTCTCATTCGTGCCGCGTTTATTTCGGAATTCGCTCTCCTGTAGTGCAGTTGGGTGTGTCGCTGAATCTGATAAGAAAAAGTATGTATTATCCGCATACCACGCAAATATTTTTATGTAACCGAATTACAATTCGTATATTACTTTTAACTTGCTTAAACAGTGCGTAAGTTCAGTTCAACATCAACAAAAAGTTCGATTAAGCGGTATTAGGGCGGCGGCGCCTGTTGTTTGCTAAACCGTGAATGCCGGCGTTTTGATAGTTGCGATATTATATTTTTGTGTTTTATTATTTATGTTTGTTAATAGTTTGTTTTTATTTTAGCAATCAGTCAACATGAGCGGCCAGCAGTATTACCCGTACAAGGTGAGTTTCCACCTACTAACAAATTTCAACGTACCTATAATGCCATCGATTCTGTCGAGATGATGTCATCCTTACGGAGTAAGGTTGCTCGCGAATCAACCTTATTACGTTTGGTGTTTAATTGATCATTTATTTGGTAGTTTTCACATGAAGTGATTAAATCAGCTTGAAAAATTTAATCTAGAATAAACTATACTACAAACATTTTGGCTTAACATGTTTACAAATCCGGTTTCTACCAATCAACGCTACTGTATAACAATCATTAACAACTGAATGCCGGTTTTTTTTTCTTATAAATCGGTATCCGCATATAAATAGGCACAAAGTGTATTTTGAATAAATTAATAACCTCTACAAATATTAAATTCCTAGCTAGCTCTCAACTTCGGAAAAAAATGAATTCATTATGTAACGAGGACTAACGAATTTTAATCGTCTTAAAGATAATTAAACAAAAAATTCAATTGTAATAATGAGATGCAAAATTAGATTATGGATTAAATCGGCGGTGACCTTTTTATTTTTAATGCTTACCACTGGAGAAACAATAATAGCCCATTAGGCTTTATGCACTTAAAAGTGTGGACCTAAGTAATTTATTTTAGTAAATGTTTTTAAATTATTTTTGCAAAAGTACAAATTATATTTTATAGCAGTGATTTTTAACATTTATAGTTATTTAATGCAAGTAAATTGCCTGTACTAGACTACAAAAACTGGGGACGGCTGAGTTAAGTGATACTTGAAACTTAAGCCTGAAAACAAGGACATCTACTTATGCGCCTCTTAACTAACTACACTTTCTTATTGTCAGGCGAAGCACGCTACGTCTAACGTTATAAGTACATTTACTTAACTAAGATTACTTGTACACGTCTTGTTTTATACAAAAATAGTAGACACTAACATATCAATTATATGTATTGTGAACGTGTGCATAAATTTTAATAAGATTAATGATATTAGAGGTCGCTGACAATTAAATTAAATTTCTATTGTATTACAATTTGCTAATTTAGTTATAAATGACGATTAATTTAATATTTATTTTGCATTGCATATAAAATAAAATCTATGACTAATTTGTTCGCGAGAATAAGATATGAAACACCTACGTGTCTACTTTAGTCAGACTGATTGACTCAATCTTGTATTAGGTCAGACAGAATCAAATCGATTTTTTAATTGAAGCATATTAGCTGTGAAGAATTTACTATTTTAATGTAGAAAAACCTGGGCGGGTCTGTCATCATCATCATTAGCAGCCTATTTCCTTTCACTGCTGGACATAGGCCTCTCCTATAGCACGCAAATGAGCTCGATCTTCGACTCTTCGCATCCAACAGCTGCCAGCGACTTGACGTATATCGCCACTTAACATAGCTGACGGTCGTTCTACGCTACGTCTGTCAGTATTGAGATGTTAGGTGCTTAGTGCTCTCTGTTTACCTCCCAAGAGACCTTTCGTAAAGATATATTAATAATACATTTGACATATTCATTTTATGAAATTCCCTGACCCTTGTAAACAATTGGTTTTTTGTCCCAAGTGTACCCCCACCGTGTATCCCGCGGAACCCTTCGATGCAGCAGCTGACGCGGAAACCCTCCGCAAGGCCATGAAGGGCTTCGGCACTGATGAGAAAGCCATCATCGACGTCCTCTGCCGCCGCGGGATCGTCCAACGACTGGAGATTGCAGAGGTTTTCAAGACTAACTATGGAAAGGTGAAATAGTTATTTTAAAACTACATTTCATATACAATTGTCATACTTCGTTAAGAATGTTATAAGTAATTTCTTTTTATGCATAATTAATTGTATTTCACTGAACATGGCTTACCAAAACCCAATTTTTTACAAGAAATATTCATTACACGAAATACATACATACGAGTATATTAGTGTCAGCAACAGTTAAAATAATATTTCCAACTATTTTAATTTTTGCAACTAAAATAAATTGTAGAGGCCTTCCTGGTAGCACGTTATTTAGTATTAAAAACATTGCAAATAACTTTATTGGGGTTGCTCAATATTTATATTCAATAAAACAGCACACAGCAGAAAGTCGTCAAAACTTGAACAAGATGAAATAGAACGACACAAAATATATTCTACGTACTGCAATACTGAAAGACTGGTCTGCACTTTCAATCACGAAGGTTAACGAACTTGCCCACACACAGTAAGACGACGGTAACTGCGAATCATTACGGTACGCGAAACATCTATTCAACTGAAAAGCGTTCGAACGAGTTCTCTATCTCCCTTAACAACATAGAATCTGTGAAAAATAATTCTAGAAGTACTATGAGAAAAAATATATAGTCACTGTCACTCATTATGTGTTTGTGCGGTACGGAGTGATTTGAACACTTGAAAGAGTATTTTAAAAGCCTTCAAAGACAGATTGGGCGAATTCGTCAATTTAATGAACAGCTCTTTCTCCAAAATTAGATCACTAAGTGTCATATTCGTGCAGCAATTCAAATATGGCCATACATTCGTTGATACTAATTCGATTTTCAAAAATAACCCGCCATATTTATTTCCTGTGTATATGGCAAGGCGATACGTGACTCATTGATTCATGATTTTTTTTACAGATTAAACTGAACCTATTGCTAATAATAATTCCTGTCCAAAATTTTAACAAAATAATTGCCTCGGGAATAGTTTTCAATAAAAATAACGCAACATTATAGTGAGCGGAATATAGTAAATTGTGAAAAAGAGAGTTGAGAGAGTTGAGTATAATATTTGATCTCTGAAGGTTTTCATAAAATACTCTCTCAGCGTGCATTGCACTGATATCTTATCAATGTTTACATTCTACATGGCACCTTCATAGCTAGTTGCTATGACATCATTGTAACATTACATACTATCTATCAAACGCGGATTATAGACAATTGTTTTTTTTTCAATTCAGTTCATTTTTCATTTTGGCAACATTGAACATGTTGCCAAAATATTCCCACACATATCATAACATTATTAACATGATATATGTATATATTTGACCAGTAATTTAGGGGTATTAAAAAACTCTCAAAATATACGAATGACAGAAGCATTGTTCAATACAAGAGCGCCTAGTATGCGATAATGCTGCGTTTATTTTTAATGTCCTGCTATTTTTCCTGGTAACAATGTATTAATAATTAGGCCAAACTAATGTTAATTAAAAGTCCGATGCATAAATAAAATTCCTTAACAACCATTCTGATTGTGTAAATATTTAATTAAAACAATAATAGGAACAGACACGTTTAATAAATCTCCCCCGTAATTCATCCGGGTCAAATCCCGGAAACCTATTCAAAATACACGTACGCACGAACTGGAAGTGCAACGGCATTTTCCACGAGTTAACTCTCGAATGAATAGGAAATACTTAAAAAATTAGTAACACACAGTAGCTTGAAACTTAAAATAATACTATTTTCATACTTTAAAAGTAGCCTGTGAGCTCAGGCGCTAGATGTTCCGTCCGTTTAGACCCATTTACCATTGCACTACTGGAACTCGGGTCGATGAAAGGGTCAAGGCAATAGTCTGCCAGCTTGTCCAACTGCGGGTTGGCAGACTTCACGCGCCTTAGAGATTTTTTTATAAACTCAAGTTATGCAGGTTTCCTCACGATGTTTTCCTTCACCGTAAGCAAGTGATATTAATTAATCTTACTAACGGTGAAGGAAAACACGTGAGGGAACCTGCACTCGTAAAGCAAGCTCGTAAATATGTACTTACAAAGATATAGGTATTATAATGAGATGTGGTAAAACAATTATGTCAAGGCTGAATGAAGCGAGTTCAAATCTGATAATCTGCACCGTAAAAAAACACTTTCCGCATTCCATGACGGAAGAATATAATATTTTAACCAATTATTAACTGGTAATTTGCCCTGAATATGTATGTACATTAGATGTTAGATAAAAGCTGTCACTAAATGGATAATTCATGGGAGTTTTTGCTATAAAAAAATTCAGAATTAACTGTTATAATTTTTTTGTAATTCTAACTAATTACAATTATTATCAAATTTATACCTAATTACCCATTATTTATTATGTTATAAATTTGTCTTACGTTAATATGAACCATACGAACATGTAACCTTATATACAGCGAACATTGGGAACAGTCTACCCGCAAAGCAATCGATACGTTGAACAAACGAAGGTGGGGCAAGTGACCCCAATATCCAAGCCATTTGCTAGTAGGTATATGACATTCATGAACCTAATGCAGCAAACGCTATCGAGGAAAGCCCATCAAAAAGTAATCATTTTTATCGCGCCCTGCACTATACATATTTGGTAATATATGTAGTAACGAATGACTCATACACGACATAAACCGGAAGAAGACTAATCGAGATTCCATACGTAAATCTGGCAAGAGAATTTCGTAACTCTTTACATGGGCGCCAGATGGAGGTTAGTAAGGGGCAATGGAATAGTTACCAAGGTTTACGTTCTCTATCCTGTTCGCTCGTGAATAATTAAGTTTATACATGTTCAGTGAACGAATTGCTAATGACATGTTATATCTACTAATTTTTCGCAAATTAATTAACAAATGTATTTTAAAAATAGAAGGTTTCTCGTAAAAATCCAAATCCGGTCCAATTTTGTCTGGTTTGAAGTATGTCTTTTTTTATTTCATCCAAATCTGCGACATTTTCCTTATCGCTTAAAGTGTGCTCGTGTGCTCGCTAGTATGCACAACGGCGCCGCGATTTCCTAGAAAAACAAATATACCGCTCACATAGTTGTAGTATGCACCAAAAATAACATGACAATGTATACATTACGATCAATATTTTTTTGTTTGAATTTGTCACTTTGCGGTACAACAAAAAAGATTCTAAAATTTTATGACAGTTCATTGCAACTCTATGAATGTGCTATCGTATGTTCTGTAAATAGTGCCTTATTACGTAAAAATGTCTGAGTTTCTTTTAATCGTAGGCAAGAACGAAGCTTTTTAGTACCACTATTGTCCTTTCGTCTTAGACCAGTTTATTTAACTAGTACCTAGTTATACACAAAATAAGTTTGCTTAACATCTACGGTTGGGAAGTATTTTTATTATCTTTGAGCATTTTGTCATGATATTTTTGGATATGTCGTTTAATACGTTGCCAGCTGATAATTATTATCATTCGTAATTACCCTGCAAAAATTTGCATCTCCTATGTAACAAAAGGGTGGTAAGGTCTTGAACAACAACTGAACGAGTTTCATACATTAGAATCAGTTTAAAATACGACATATGGACGTATAGATTTCCTTCCAACTGTGCAAAATTATTCAATATGAATCCTTACTTCCATGAAATTCAGTTATAATTTAAATGTTTTATAAATTTGTTCCATTTTATAAAGCGCTAAGGCAATTTTCATTATCACCTCAGCATTCTGACCAGGTAAAGTTTTCATTATCAATGAGTTACGTGTTAGCACACCTGTCCTCTTGAGTCATGTAAGTAAACTTATCTGTTATATTATGTCCTGTTATTTACTACGTAATGAGTAATGATTTATAAATTAATTAAGATAGCAGGAACAAGAAAAATATTTTTTCCTTTTGACACTATTCCGTGATGATCATGCTATTTAAAATTATGTATGTTTCAGTTCCACGTAACTTTCTCGTAGTATTTTGTTAGCGGAATCCAAATGTTCTCTTGTCTTAATATGTGGATTCTCTTTTATTTCACACTTCCATAAATGTATGTCAACCCACGTCATCAATGCGTTATATATATTAGCATTATTCGCTTGTTTGGCTATTTTGCTGTCCGTGCATTTTATCTTATAAGTATTTTAAATTCGAAAACAGGTTTTTTAATCTCTCGCAAATTTTATTGTCGGCTGGTTTTAAATGTCGATTTTTTTTAATTTGGACGCATCCACAAACCCCTCGATAGTTGTATTCGTGTATTCGTAAAACCTGTTTTTGGCGGACGTTTTTTAACAAAAGGAACATGTCTGCAAAATTCCAGTCCATAGGAGTTAAATTATTGGAGAATCCATTAAAACGTACTGATATGTACTTCTTTTTAAAACATAGTTGAAAAATAACACAGCCTTGTCGTATTGTCTCTATACATTGTTGGGCACGTTCGTAAATTTGTCACTATGTCATATACTTCGATTGGGAATTTCTATCATTTACGCCATCCTAGATCAACATTTTAATATTATTTTTATTAATATGTAATAGAATGCTTGTTATATATGAAACAACGTTATATCGAACTGCGCGAACTGTTCTCTTATAATGTACGTTTCCACAATTACTAATATCTAACCGACTACTTAAATCAGGATCTGATCAGCGAGCTGAAGAGTGAGCTCGGTGGCAACCTGGAGAACGTGATCATCGCCCTCATGACCCCTCTCCCGCACTTCTACGCAAAGGAACTCCACGATGCCGTCGCGGGGATCGGCACCGACGAGGAAGCCATCATCGAAATCCTATGCACCTTGTCCAACTACGGCATCCGCACTATTTCTGCTTTCTACGAGCAATGTGAGTGTCTTTTTTATCCTTTCTCTTCTGTTTTAGACTTTTCGTATTCTAAGATGTCCGTTGAGGCAGTGCTTCCTACAAAACTAGTGTATAATTTACATATAACGTAAGTTGATAAGTAGCTAGCTTGGCAATTCTAGACTAATGAAATGCGTAATTCAGATTATATAAGATTACACATGTTAATATATATTTTTTCAATAGCTATTGGCCGGCTTCAAGGTCGGACAAGCAAGTTTTTATACAAATTTCCATTAGAAAATTAAAAAAAATATGAAATGTCAAGCTAACATTTTTAATGGCATGTGGCATAAATTGAGATATTATGCAAATATTCGATAAATACCACATGGAGTGAACGCATGTGTTAGAATCGTGTGTTTGATGTCGGTTATATCATCAACATATTTTACAGAACCAAATTAATCTTATTTCTTATCAATTTCTTGTCACTGTTGTATGGCAATAAGCTCATCCCTTATTCCATTGTGGAACGGAAACGTAAGCAATGAAACCTGGGAATATACTCCTCTGCCAACGTCTTCGGGAAGATGTAGCCGTGATTTTACGTTTATATAAAAATAATAATCGACCCATTTAGCATTCCACTGTTGGAATATAGGTCTCCTTTCATATTGAGCGGGTTAAGGCCGCAGTCCTCCACGCTGGCCAAGTGCGGGTTGGCGGACTTCACACACCTTAGAATTTTTTTTTAATATACATAAAATTTACGTTTATATATAAAGTTACAAATATGTATTTATAATTAGATTGATTTAATTATAATGGAGGAAGACTTAGGACTATTAATAGCTTTCCCGAAGCAAATAGGTTGCGATCACAATATTAATGGGCTCTGACCATATACATGAGGTCAGTCAAAAGCTATTTGCGGGGTAAACAATTAGCATTCATGACGCGGTTACGGTATTGAGTTATGGTTAATTAAGTTGTGCCGCTGCTGGTGAAGTAATTCCGAGGTATGAGTTAAACGGTACAAAGTCACTAACCGATATATTTCCATTTGTGCTGTGTGTAATACCGCCGATATTGTTTGTTATTTAAGCAAAAATATGTGTTGAAGTTTTCGTAGCTTGTTTTCTAGGCTTTTATTAATACACATGTTCATATATTAAAGTTATTATCCTATTGCGTCTTCGTTTCCGAATATTTTTGTTCAGGGGCTAATGGAGTTAATTCAGTGTGATATCATGGTATCGATCGTAAGCTATGTAACTTGGGTGCGGGCGCCACCTTGGCTGGCGCCAGTTGGAGACGCATTCTTATTACCGTTACCATACTTTGTAGGACACGTTTAGTAGTCGTTCCTAGTTGTTAACGTTATGTAACAGTCGTTAAACCTCGTCGCAAGGCCTCATTTGGCTTAAAAAATTCCAATAGAAATAGGTGGTTTACTAACTCCATCTCCACCAATCCGCACTGAATTAACGATGTGAAGTATGATTCAGGTCTCCTACAGTTGAATAAGAGACCCTGGTCCTGGTAAGAGAGGGGCACCAATAGGGTTGCAATTAACCATTCAAAAAGAAATCAACAAATTCATTTTGTGTTTTTTCTGGTAAATTTTATCAGGGAAAGATATGTCAAACGGGCGGAAGCACAATTTTAGTTCAGGGATTTTTTGATACTATTAAAATACCTAAAGATATCACTGAGTATTGGATATACATATTAATTAATGGCGTGACCATATTTTGAAGCAGAGAGTACTAATATTTCTTTTTTTAACAGTATACGGCAAGAGCTTGGAGTCCGACTTGAAGGGAGACACATCGGGTCATTTCAAGCGTCTGTGCGTGTCTCTGTGCATGGCCAACCGCGATGAGAACCAGGGTGTGGACGAAGGCGCTGCCAAGGCTGACGCTGAAGCCTTAGCCACCGCTGGCGAAGGCCAGTGGGGTACCGACGAGTCTGTCTTCAATTCCATCCTCATTACACGCTCGTACCAGCAGCTGAGACAGGTATGAACTTAACTTATACGGAAAGAACATTATGTTAATTATGACAGTGAGTAAATTTTTGTTGAAAAGCGGTAAAATATTTGTCCCTTTAATACAACGTGTTATATATGCATATATACCTGCAACATTAACATATGAAACCTGAAATTATTACCATGTGAAACTATATATTCTCTGATAAGTGTTGCCGTGATTTATTATTGAACATTCTTTATCAAACATTCCGTAACGTATTCACTCGCAATGCAAGTCGTCGCATGTTGTTGTGACTCAGGCTTTAAAATATTCATTAAAACATGAATATGACACATGAAAATATGAATAACAATTGAAGACCTGTTGAAAATACATAATAGTTAACGTCATACTCAACGGTTACAGATCTTTGCCGAATATGAAGCCATCACGGGAAAAGACATCGAAGAGTCTATTAAGAAGGAATTTTCTGGAAGCATCGAGAAGGGCATGCTTGCTATTGGTAAGTGTTTAGTTTTACTACGTTACCTATGTTTCACGCTTAGTAGGCACTATATATTACTGCGAACCAAACATTACTTACGTAAGGGACAAGCCTGGTTTTCAAAGATTTGTTTTAGTGAATATGAAAGTATATATCCTCAAAATATAAAGGGCACTGTAACTTGCCTGATCAATTGGTCCATGTATAAGTGAATTGAGAGCATACTTCATAAATTAGTTAAACGCTATCGCCAGCGACTGTATCGTGTATAAACGATGATTCACTGCAGCAGCGAGGCCGAGCCGTACACAATAGGAAGGCAACACGACCTTGTACACTGGAGGTTTTTAAGCAGTCATCAGTATCTCAATCTCGCTTAGTGATTTAAGAAACTTTGAACGTAAAAAACTACAATATTGGGCTATGCTCGACTCTGACGTTTTACTGTATAGATGTACACATGATTTGCAAGAAAATCGGTCCATTTTTTTGTAGTATTGTAAATAGTAAGTTAATTAATATGTGAAGGAGTTTTGATATGCCTTTTTTAATATATAATTTTTTCACGTTTTTGGTATTCGTTGACAGATTTGATAAATTAATTTTTATTTACCAATTTTTTTATAGTTAAATGTGTAAAGAGCAAGGTTGGCTTCTTTGCCGAGCGCCTGTACTACTCAATGAAGGGACTGGGCACCAATGACAAGACCCTCATCAGAATCGTGGTGAGCCGCTCTGAAATCGACCTCGGAGACATCAAGCAGGCTTTCCTTGAAAAATATGGCAAGCCTCTCGACAGCTGGATTGCTGTGAGTATTATTGACGTATATTGCTATGTAAAAAACGCGTTTTATGATGCTACTTGATACCTCACAATCCTAATGTTTTACCTCAAATGTTAACAATATAACATTAGCACACATCTGGAGAACATTTCCATAAAAAAATAATATACAAAATCAGATATATGTCGTATTTATTATCTGTTATAGCTAACATCCATTATTCACATAGGTATAAATATGGCTACTCAACTTCACGTAGAAACCGTCATCAGTGAAATATACTCCCTCACGACTAACGATTATGTCTAACAAATACTTACGTGTGTATACTAACGGCTTATTAATAGCATGGAAACCTACGTGTTATGAAAGATAAGAAGTAACGCAACAGAAGCTGACCCATAATTTCTATGAGAAATGAAAGATATAATATTTTTCCCGCTTTAATCACCAGCATGAGATCAGCGAAGATTTATAATCTGTTATATGTAATATTATTTCTGAAATATTTCTTCCTCGAAATCTATTATATTCATCACATCTCATTCTATTTTAATTATACAGATCTGTTTATGTGTAGTATTTTTTCATATCGTCGCTTTCATATGTATATCGACTTACTCAAATATCATTCGATTGTTGCCAGCAAACGTAGAATCGATTCGAGTTTTAAATTATCTGTGTTAAAACGTAGTTAACGATGTGCGTTTTGTTTGGAACCTTGCTAACATACTGCGATGTGACAGAAATTCTAGTATGAAAATATATGTCCAACATAAGAAATACCGTTGGCGTGAAATAATTTTAAATGTTTACGGATTAAATGGCGTCTAGAATAGTGATGCGTTTTGATTACAGGACGACACATCCGGGGATTACAAGAAGGCTTTATTGACCATTGTTGAGTAAATGCGCAGTGTTCAGGATGACAGCGAACCACCTTGTTTGAATAAGTTCTTTTTGTCAATTGTTAGGTTCTAAGTTAGCTAGGGTACCTGCGAGAGCACTGAAGATAAAATCATTCACAGCCCTCTCATTGTCACAAAACTATCGATCTGAAACGTCACGAATGTTTTATATTCAGTGCGGTCACATTAGGCTCCTCGTCGGGTGTACATTTTATTTGAACAAGATCTGTATATTTTTGCTTCCTGTAATTCATGTTCATGTAACTTTCTTTGCACAGTAGCTAACAGCTTCGTATCTTGTGAGTGCATGGGGCCTGGTGAGACGAGTTTGAAGGCCGCTTTTTACAAGTAGTTGTTGGCTTTTTCAGGAGGACGTAGGAGGTCCGCTCGGCAATCTCCTTTCAGCAATGTCTTACTAAGAACACAGAATATAAATTTCCATGTTACGCCCGCCATTACGATGTAAAACAAGTGTGGTGTGAAGTAATCATTGATATATAATACATTATATACTGTACCATTGTACTTGTCC
>DWJK01003606.1:0-12923 GCA_018248815.1 Croniades pieria auraria
GGCCTAAACAGTCTGAAAAATAAAGAAAAAGTGTGTTGGTCACATGTTCTTATGGAACTTTATTCTACGGATAGGTCTATATATTGTATTTAAATGAACAGTATGCGGACACGTGACGAAGCAGTGACCGTTGAATCCAATTAAGCATTTCTTAATATAAAAGTGAGATGTAAAGTGACAACGAACAAAGAGAAAAATCCCTTTTGCTTGTAGGAAGAAAAAATCGACAACGCGCCTGGGGAACAGCGTAGATTACAACCGGAGCATCTCGGTGCCGGCCGACAAGACACGCTCCGCCGTCTCGCAGAAGAAGATCTCGGAGCCCAGCATCAGCGGCATGCCGCCCTGCTCGCCCGACATCGAGTATGTTGTCTCCAACATATAACACTTAGAGTTTACTTTCGTGTAATATTAAAAAGCATGGATTTAGCGAAAATCATCTCAAAGACTTTTTAATATGAATTTACTTCTCGGCGAATGTGATATCAAAATTAGTAGCCACTTATTTATTTGCATGACTTATTATTATAGAGGTATGATTAATACACAGGACATATACAACGTCTCTTACTATCCCGTATTGCTATGAATATGATATGGTTATTTCAGTGTTAATGTGAATTTGTGTGATGTTTTACATCATATCATCGCGCATAGTGGGTACAAGGGACGCTTTATGGGCGGTGAAGTATTTAACCATACATTACATGTTATACATTGTATGTCATCAAGTTAATATGGAATAGATGTGTTGGATTTATTTTTCCAACACCAGTCCTATAAGAGTAAAGTCGCAAATAAATACGTGCAAGTTTTTCCAACACCGTTTTTGTTTGTAACACTTTTTGTACTGTTTGCACTTGAGTTCGGCTACACGTAGCTTTCTTTCTTGTCTTTAGATTTATTTGTCTTATCAATTTAATCAAATCCTGATGTAGTTCCGATTGAAGAATTTTTTTCATAACATGGTGTTCTCACTAGTTCAGGTACTCAGTTTCTTTTTAATGCGTAAAGAAATAGTGCTTAACGAACAATATAAAAATTAATAAACCTCAGTAAAATGTAATGAAATTTTTTAAACGGATTTTCAAATATTTGCATAACATATTAATAACAACGGTATGTAAACAGATACAATACTATATCAATTGTAGAATTGTGAATTAAAATATGTTTAATTTTAAAAATAAAACATTAAAACCTTACTTACATTTCCAAGTAACTGTGATCATAAAATAAAATCGATTATCTCATTGGGTTTTTGTAACTAATTCATGTCCGCCGACAACAAATGCATCTAAAGACATAACAGTTTTGTCTGTGCGCCCACTAAGCCTGTGTATTTGTTTCCCCACCATCAAGGGTGAAAACGATCCAGTCTAATCCGACAATCACTAGGACCGCCTCGTCGATGCTCTCACCGATTCTGATATATCCGCCGGACTTGTCCAACAGCAGGTAATAATATCAGTTACACTACTATTGCGCAGAATTACATAAGAAACATTTCATAGAATACTATATTTTCTTTTTCAACTCAGGATGACTTTGAATCTGCTTATCAGTGATTGGAATAACTAAAAATTGTTAAGTTTTTTCCTTGATTATTTATTTAATTAAAAAAAGTGCCATGGAAAGTACTGATATACAGCTATGCGTCAACATACTATTTCATATAAATCATTCTATTTGTCTATAATAAAAAGTAAATGGAACCATCGACTTACAATTATTACTGCTACCAATTAACTTGTAAAATTAATTAAAAGAAATCATAAAAAAAATTTTAAGATAAGTAAATATTGCATTCTATGAGATCTAACTGATTGGATACTTTTGATTAATCACAGTTTTTTTGTTGGTATGTATCTCACCCAACGCTACCCAAATCGCACACAGCTTCCCCACTGAACCTTCACTTACACACTGTTCTGTATACGTAGCGACTCACTCATGAACATTATATGTTACATTCCAAAGAATATAAGTATGTTAACGCTTTAATTATACTTTAACATAACTCTAACTTGATGGGACATATAATTCATTTATTGAAGCTATGTACATATGTATATATGTACATATATATGTTGTAGACCTGCTAGTTGTGATAAGTAACAGACAAGGTGTGTTTAGAAAAGTCATGTTTAAATTTCAGTACAATGCCTAATACACCGTCCACCGATGAAATGGACAGCAACGACACTATACTGAACAGGAGGAGTTCGTCAGGCGGTCTATTGTCACCAGAGGTATGTGGGAATTTGTTTATGAAGACATGTTTATGGTTACCGACAAAAGATGCTACTGAGGTTACATGCTTGTTTCAGTGTGTAGAAATTTTCATAGTATTTTTAATACTAGATAGTTTTTGCGTTTTTATGTTTAAGTTTACTTAAAGGTAATTGCTGACTGGTGAATATAAAAAAAAAATGAATTAACACCTACAGCGAACAGTAGAAGTTTAGCAAAATCTCTTTAGCAAGATCTCATTTAATCATATATTCATCACACGTATAATATAATCTAAGTGTTGCCAAAGTGGTATGAATTGACATTTATACTAAATACTATAGCATCAAAAAACAATTTTAATTGGAATGTATTATCAATTATATCTCCTAAGCAATAGAAATATCATCACATATATGTCGTGTATAATAATTACATGTGAATTGCGTATAGATGCGCTATGGCTTGTTTTTGTCCCCGCCCACTTCGAACCATACCGCACACGGGCTCTCAGCTAATTTGGAAAGCTATAGTGAATTAAGGGCTTCAAAATATTATACATAAACCTCATAAGTATTACAGGTATATTTTAAAACATAACTTTTCTTTCAGGTGGACATGCCGAACGTCCCACGGTCATCTATTGATATAGAGCACGATGGTTTTTATCTGCTAAAGAAAGATTCGCAGCGCCGTCTCACACTATCGCGAGTGTTGGAGCAGGACAGCGAGAAGATCTGCTCGAAGTGGATGCTGAGCATACAGCAGGATTTCGGAAACACCGTCTTGACTCTGGTAACTGTTTTGTGTATTTATTTTTTACCCAATATTTTAACAGATGTAACGACATTGATTAGACATTAGTTTTTAATCTGTATCATAATTCTACTCTAACCTTCTGTAAATATAGTCTCAGATATACGTCATTGTATGAAAGTCCGTTTTTAATCTGTATCATAATTGTCATGATACAGGCTGTAAATTTAGTATCTTAAATAGTGTTTCAAAATGTAACATCACGCCTGAAATCACCAAAGGGATAGGCAGAGAAGTGGCACTCCCACGTTTCACCAGTTACGTTTACTTTTACGTTTAGGTTTGTATAGTCTTTCATGTTCTTTAAAAAATGAAAGATTGACAAGCACTTGACGTATCCAGTTGATTTAATACCAGGTGAGATTAAGGGTTTTTTGAAGTTATATTTTTCAGCTTTACTATCGATCATCCACGTCTATTTTTCGTATCATATGGGAACGATACTACCAAAGCATTCTTTTACTTAGCAGATAAATTTAGGTATGCAAATGTTCATGTCAAACAATACAAAAACATAATGTAGTGGACAAATTATTGTTACACGGATTTAGTCGTATAACTGGTATGTTGTGTTAGCGTTTTGTTTCCTTGGATGGGCGTGTTGTGCTGTGGCAATTAGTATTACTTTGAACTGATAAGATGATTCCTATAAGAGGTATGCATTTTATCATAGGTTTTTAACAATCGTCAATTCTACATCTGCTTAAAAGATAACACGTGAAATAGCATACATCGTTTTTTTAAAAATAAATGTATTTTCTATCTTATTTCTATATAAATAAGTTATGTAAATATTTTTTTCTTATGTAATCATATATTTACATTTAAAAATTATATATTTGTGTAAATATTTTGAGACAATTTGAATTGTAATGTTATTATGTTAATTTGTAATTTTTTCTGTATATATTGTAAACCTAAAAAGTGTAAATATTTTTGTATTTTTAATGCTGCTAGAGGAAACTACGAATACAAGTGAGCGCGCTTTATTGATTTTTTGTGTCGCCTATTTTATAAATGGTTTAACGTAGTGCGAATGAGAGGATTTCGTATGCCCTACTCTATCGTTTCTACTTTTTTGGTTGTGTTCATGATGATTTATATGTATTTGGTATCCCTGTTAGGGTCGGGGGATGTGTTCTTTCCGCCTCAACACGAATATATGTGTACATTTTGTTAAATAAAATTTAATATTGTTCTAGACTCATCTAGAAACTCTCAGGTGCGCATTGAAGGAGTACATCATGGATCAAAATAGAAGTGTAATCGAGCAAGCCATCACGACTCTGAAGGAAGAGCTGGACTTCGACTCTAACGCCATCAACGAGCTACACTCAGCCATCTACATGTTCCAAGAGGCGGTGAACGTGGTCCTGAGGATGCACAGCATCAAACCACATTGGATGTTCGCTTTAGACAATCTCGTGAGAAATGCTGTACAAGCTGCTATCACTGTTCTATCGCCAGGTATGTTGATTAATATTTTAATGTTATTGTTTTAATTAATTCAGTGTGAGTATAGTAATATGATATATTATCGATATTATTTTTTACATGTAGTATTTTTTTCATTGTTTTCTTTAAAATGCATTTGTGTAGTTTATTGTAAAGAAGGTATGTTGTGTGAAAAATTGAAAGTCGAGGTCATGATTACTTATATTTTGCTCAAAATTCTAAGTAAAAAAAAACGTAACGTCACGTCTGTAATTTTTGAAGGGGTAAGCAGAGGAGTGTAGTAGTATACTCCTATGTTTCATTAGTTACGTTTATGTCTTATGGAATAGGTGGTGAGCCTATTGCCATATACCGGGCACTAACTAGACTCTGACTCACTATTAGATTTTTTAAATTAGAAAAATCCAATAGTACTCGATCCGGGATTTGAACTTAGCACCTATCCGTTCGGTAGTTGCGCACGCAACCACTCGACCAACGATGTAGGTAGACAGGCTTCCAAATAGAAGTAAAAAAGCAACATCTCGCCTGTAATTCTCGAAGGAGTAGGCAGGAGAGTGTAGGACACTCTCATGTCGTACCAGGTCCGTGTGTACATCATCCACGGAATAGGTTGGGATTCTAAGTACCAGCTGGAATAAAAGTTTAGCCTACTTACGATTCCATCGCTCGCACTCCGTAATAATATCGATTTCATTACGTAAATTGCTACCGTAAGAGTATCGAAGCGAGAGGAATCGGTAGGAACGTCGCCACACGAAGGTAGACCGCTCAGGCTACCCCGAGCGGCGGCGGGCGGTAGAGGAGGGTGGAGGAGGGTGGAGGAGGGTGGAGTGAGGCGGAGTGAGGCGGAGTGAGGTAGAGCGAGGCTGCGTGCGCAGAGCTGGGCGCCAACCTGCTGGGCCACGAGGCGCGGCGCGCGGGCGCCGAGCACAGCGCGTCGCTGTCCACGGCGGCGTCGCGCGAGCCGGCGCTGCCGCTGCACCTGCTGCGCGCCGACAGCCACAAGTGCGTGGCATAAGTCTTACGGTACCCGTTGTCGGCCGCGCGACTCCTGGCGCTCGTGGAGTATAAGGTTGGGGGGAGCGGTCGTCCCACGGCGGCTGGAATCGCGCGAGTGTACCGTAGTCGGCATATATTTTGCTGGAAAATTAAGCGTCTCGTCGTTATGGTCGTCGGCCTTCCGAATCTAGGCTTCCCGCGGTCTTCTTCGGGTCGCCGGACTACCCGGTAGGGGAGCGACCTACGCTCCTTTCACCGAAACGTGGCCGCCGCGCGATGACCTCTCTTTCCCATCGGTTGTCGATCACTCGAGCGCTGTGGCCTGCCCGTTGCCACTTCGACTTACGTTTAATTAAACATTTATGGAAGCATATTATCAGCCTGTTTCAGTCTACTCCAAACATAAGTTTCACGTGAGTGGCCTTTTGACCAGGATTCCCACGCTGGACATGAAAATTGCTAAGTGCAAAGCGCAGCTTTATTTCTGTTGCCATCGGCAATAGAACAAATGGCAATGAATACATGAGTTGGTCTACTCTGCGAACAACCAATTAGTTTCACAAATTTTAAAAAATCTTGATGGTGACCATTTTTGTAACGATTATTCAATAACTAAGAAAATAATCTTTTATGACAATAACCTTCAAATCTATAGTAAAATAACATTCGAGCAACAAACAAAAATTTTCGTAATTATGTCTATTAAGAAATCGAATGATTATGTTACGGTTTGTTACATTTAAATTACAGATTACATCAAGAACTTATAGAATGCTATCAACAGTATCAAGCACTATTACGACTCATGTTAGAGGAGCAGAGGGCACAGACGCAAATTATTCGAGAAATAGTGGATAAAAGACCACCGTAAGTATAGAGGTCTTTTTTCAAATATCTCGAAACTTTTTATCAAATTTTCTCGTATCTTAGTTTTGCGCATTGTATTTTTTAAAATTTTATTATTATCATCATTATTTTTTATTTAATTTATTTTTGATTTAATATCACTTGATTTATTTTTGATTTAATATCACTTGATTTATTTTTGATTTAATATCACTATAGGTTCAATGTTCAAACAAAAATATTTAATACAAGGAATGTATTACATTAGATCCGAACTATTAAATAAGATTGATTTCGTATTTAGTCAGTCGTGGGAGTGCCACTCGTGTTTTCATTTAACAGAATTTATTGACCTTATGGATATTATGGAGCTATTACATTTCCAGGATCCAAATTGATGATGAGGACGAGTACGACGAAGAGCAGCTGAGGGTGCTGCTGGAGTGGGCCACCAGCCGAGGCCTGCCGCAGTCCGTGGCTCGAGCGCTGGCCCGCCAGCACTACGTGCTACCCGACTTGCTGCAGCACGCACAGAGGGAGGACGTGGCCAGGTTGCAGCTGCCGTAAGTTATTATTTACTGAAGCATCACATCAGCTCCCGTGCGGATTATATATTTATTGAATGCGTTTAAATGCAGAATTTGTTTAAATTTTAAAATAGGTATAGAATGCCCAAAAGATACGATAATCAATTTTGTTATAGAAACACAGAACAACTGTGATGAGTTATTCTCAACACGAGTACAGAAATAGACGCTAGACAAATATGTCTAGCATCTGTGTCTACAGCAATAGATGCTGGACAAATATATTTAGCATCTATTTCTGAATATTCATTAAGAATCAACTGTCATGCTTCTTTTACATTCATCACTTTCTACATACACATTATACGTAGCAGAAGTTCTTAGCCCTACTTCCCTTGATTGGAATCGCAAAGTTAAAATACTAACGCGCAACAGGATCTTGTGTGTGGTAAATCTTTAAAACAAATGTTCAAGAGCATTACACGCTTTAGCAAGTACGCAGCAGTTATAGCAATTAGCAGTACGCAGCATTAATCAGTTGGCTAATCAGTCGGATTAAATGCTGTTTAACAATAAGTCTGCAACTATATTACGGATATGACAGCTTCAGGCGCATAATATCATATGTTGCGCCGTAGCTTTGATTATTTCCTATTTTTTATATATTGTTTTCCAGGGGTGGAATCGAACTTCGTCTGTGGAGAGCGATCCTCGACCACCGCTTGCACACCACCGTCCCCAACCACATCCGCCGCACCAGCAGCACGGAAACCGACATGGACAACAATTCCATCGTCGTGGTGGACTGCCAGCAGTGCAAGACAGCTCGAACGCTATCCAACAACTCGTCCTGCACCACCAACCCCACAATCGTGATTCGAGACCAGCCGGTGAACGGGGACGACACCGTGGCGGAATACTACGCGGAGAACGGAGTAGGCCTCTGACTATTACGTGGGTGGTGCACTCTGCAGTGAACGGCATGAGCGCGAGGGATTGGACTCAGGCAGGTCTCGTTTTAGCCAGCTTAAATAGTTGTAATCATATAATCAAGGATTTTAGTATAATTTGTTTCATATTATACTTATATAACTATTTTGGGTTAACGGTAATTGTGTGGTTTTGCGTTTATTTAAATATCACTGAATGCCTATTGACAATTCCTAATTATTATTGTCGTTATTAAATAGTTTTTTAAGCCTCATATTAGAGATTACAATAAACTGGTTTTCTAAAAATATAGTACTAGAACGTACATGTGCATCACACAACAAATGCCTGACAAAATTTGATCCAAATTATCTCCAGACTCATTGTGAATTTCAAATGTTTTATTTAAATGTTTTATAAGCTCTAAAACGAGACCAGTCTACTAAAAGCGACTTATTTAGCAATCAATTCTTAAAACAGTCTCATTTGATCCCTAGACTCGATAGCCAATTCCTGTAACTGAAATTTAATGTAAGCTTAAAAGCTTATTAAACAGACTGTATTAAAATGTAATTTTCTTGTAGGTTGAACTATTGCTAAGTGTTATGTATGTGTTTCACGTGAACAATACTAAAAATTGTTTTGTCGTAATTGAAATAATAATACAATTAATTTGCTTATTAACAGACAATATTTTGAAGCAATATTTTTATTAGTGTTGTATAGCTTGCTATTAAAATTGGATGTTATCGAGAGTATATATTTATTGAATGCGTTTAAATGCAGAATTTGTTTAAATTTTAAAATAGTTATAGAATTCCCAGAAGATACGATAATCAATTTCTTATAGAAAGACAGAATGACTGTGATGAGTTAGTCTCAACACGAGTACAGAAATAGACCCTAAAAAATATGTCTAGCATCTATGTTTACAGAAATAGATGCTAGACAAATATATATAGTATCTATTTCTGTATATTTCTTAAGAATCAACTGTCTTGTCTTTAGAATTACAGTGTTTTCGCGTCCCGTCCTGTCACAATATTGATGATTGATTGACCAATTTGTTACAGTTGCTTAAAGCAGCTAGTGTTAACATGAAACAATAACGTCGCTTTAAATAATCGCTTGAGGCCTTGAGTGTGTCACCCTAATGAATAAATCTTGTAAATACCGAATAATTAAGTATCGAATAATTTATAGTAACGATTATGGTAATTGTACAACTAGTCCTTTTAATATAAGATCATATCTTAAATACAGCATAATACATTTAATCAGATTATTGATACACACTAGAATTTTGTTATATTTAATGATACGAGTGTTTATAAAAGTTAATTGAAGCTATCAATCATGTATACATGCCACAGTACAAATCAGAAACACATTAAGAGTATAAAATAATCATATTGTAACACTGCTGCTATTTTGTACTACATATAGCGGCGTGTATGCCATACACCTTATTTTTCTAATTAAAATTATAGGTACTTTTATTTTACAAATGTAATTAATGGCAAATAATTCCTTTTTTGACTATTGAATTTTTCCCTGTAATAAATAATACGTGCAGTAATTTTGAATTTACCGTAGTTTTTTATTTTATTTGTTAATTGTCAATTGAACGTATCCTAAAACTTGTTAGGTTTTGAACCATATATACAATACAACCCGTATACGTCAAGTAATATTACATATGCGCGTTAAGTCGTATTTTATTGTTGTTTTTGTATATTTTCAGCGTTAATCATTAATTATTTTTCTATTTCTATTAAATATAGTTCAAAACAAACCAAATGTGCTGTCTCGTTAAAGCATTTGTCTGTCTTAATTGTGAAAATATCAATATATAAGAAGCCATGAAATAATATATATGTTCATAATTTAGACATACGAAGTCTTCGTCGTTATTGGAAACTTGCAAGATGTGCTGTAACGTATCAACAGATGACGGGTAACTTAACAAGTCACTTACGCTTGGAGAGTATGAAGTTTTAAAAATAAAAGTTTGATCAATATCAATGTAGTAATTTGGAGCTGTTCAGATATTTGACTGAAAGCTACACCTTTGAGTGGTTGCCCGTTCCCAATAATGAAAGGTCTAAAAGAGTGACTTAACGGGAATCATCCATAATCCCACCCACTGTTTATCGCTACATGTTCCAGTAAGACCAAATATCTGACTCTATATCTCTACATTATTAGAAGACTAATGTACTGGTAGTCCATCAATTTGTACATACTATAATCTATATTCGTCATTGAGACAGCTTTTATAAATATCTTAGAAATAGTTATTACAGTAACATTTGTGTACTCTGCTTTATGCACAGGATGTAATGGTGCTATGTATTTGTGATTTTATGTAACTAAGCGATGTGCCTTCGTGTTAAATGCGTATGCAGCAGAATAAACTATTTTATATATATATGTATAACATACATATGTATAACATGTTACATACAAATGTTGATAGTCAAATGTGTTAATGATATATATTTGTTATATAGTTTATGCAGTTGGTGGAAGTTTGAAATGTAGCCGAATAATGGACTCTACCTACCTATAATAAAATGTTATGACGGCCCGATCCTTTTAAACCTCGCAAAAAAACATAGAAATGAAACTAGTTTTTGTTATAGAAGACAAACCATATTTCTTACAAGACTTTCAATTTTCAACCAGTTAAATATTTAGATTTCATTGAAATATGTTTAAAATTTAGTCAGAATTTTCTATTAAATCGCGCGTTCGCAAGCGCTTGCCTCACCACCAATATCTGCACTATATGTATTTCACTCACGCAAGTATATCTTACTCTGTCGCACATTTACGTAACTTTATAAATTATCACCGAACATGTCAATATCATGTTTGTTTTATATAATTTGTCATGATTATATATCTCCCTATTATTTCCAGTTTAAGTCACTTTTGTTTTCCAAAAAATATTGTTATTTATTCTAATCCGTCATTCGCTCTTCACGACGTGTGTATATTTTTAAATAATTACTTCATGTTCTTGGACATGACATAAATAGGATATTTTGAAAAAAAAAAATCTTATTAAAAATATATACAATGATTGTTTTAAATCTGTTGAAAACCTTAAGAGTTTTTTTCGACGTGTATAACCCAAACTGTCAGTCATTATATTTACCCCTTGTCAGTAACGTTTTGATGTCCAGTCACTAATTTAATTTTTTTTTATTCACATTATTCTGTATCCAACTGTTTGTGTATCCATGTAATTGATTCATAATAAACTCGTTTTTCTATCGATATCTAATATCGATATCTATTCGATGCATCGATTCTATCATACGATTCAAAATGGAATCGATTTCGAACGAAAGGTAATTATTGTAACAACGTCAAATATATGCAAACGTATACTAAATACGCTGTTTTAGTTTATAATCATTTTTAAGTTTAATGTTTTATGCGTGCCATACATATTAATTATTTTGTTAGTGCGTAGAATTATGTATTTGAATAGAGTTATAATATTATATTTCTAATGAAGATTGTTATCATTTTTCTTTAATGTAATATTTGGCATAATTGTTTAATGAATAAGCACATTGTCTATGTTAGAGTTTCAGGTTATTGATAGAGTTTATGTCTTAGAGATTTTAAGAACGTTGTGAGTGCATAATGAGGGAAATTTGTTATTACAATAATTTATGGCAATGAGAAAATAACTTCTTGAAAACCTAATAAATATGATATATATTAATGAAATGTGTATGAAGAGAGTTATGAATGCTGGAAAAATACGGCAGGTCTGTAAGGATAGAAATATTTGGCACTCAGTGCTCTCTGCCTACCTGGCGTTAAGATTTGTATATATTAATGAAAACCATAAGGGTACTATGTAAAATGGTTGCTAATATATGCAGCTAAATATATTTTGGTTGCTATTATTTAACTGCCCTGACTACATCTTAATGTGTTAAACAATATAAATATGTGTGCGCACATAAATGCACCTATTCCATAGTGGGACGTATAACAACAATTGAATCGTGGGAATACGTACTAAACTCCTCTGTCTACCCCTTCAGAAAATATAGGCGTAATGCAATTTTTTTACATAGACGGGGTTAATTTTTTGTGCCATATATTTTTCGCGTAACTATTGATTAGTTGGCGAATAAGCTATTTTTGAGTGTTAACACATTAGGTCGCGAGTTGGGCAGTAGCATTACAGAATTCGTCACAAATGATTTTTTTAATACAATTTCTATATATCACAGTAATAGTTATTGTGCGAAACAATGGTAATTTTGAAAATAACGTAATATGACAAATGAAGCTAAGATTATATTTATTGCAATATAATGGTCCTTATTGAAATAATGTGCCTTTGATAAGCCAAGCCGTCTACCAAATCGCAATTTAAATAAAATTATGTAAATTTAAAATAAATCCAATATCATATTTCTATTTTATTACATATAATGTTAAATATTTCAAAGTATCTTGAATCATTAATTAAATTAGTTCAAATAATTTATTACAAGTGTGATCTGTTAAAACTATGTTCATGTCGCCACCTCCACGTTAACAACATAATATTCTGTGTCTAAGACATTACTATTTTGGTAAGATTGTGTATAGTTTAGAAACTAAGAATGATTCTAACAATACTCAATAATAATGTTGTGAAGTACAAATAAATAACGAATTAGAATTACTTGTTGTTTCACTGTCAACTTACTTCTGGAAGATTCTATTAACTATTTAAACAAATTTCTCATACCAGCTTTATAGCTATTGTAAAGTATTCTACAGTGAGCATATTTATAGTGATTAAATAAATATAACTTTTGGTGATTAAATAAATATAACTTTTAGTGATTAAATAAATATAACTTTTAGTGATTAAATAAATATAACTTTTAGTGATTAAATAAATATAACTTTTAGTAGTTAAATGAATATAGCTTTTATTGGTTTAATAAATATAACTTTTATTGGTTAAATAAATATAACTTTCAGTGATTAAATAAATATAACTTTTAGTGATATCACAGCAGTGATAGCCTAGTGGTTTGAAATTCGACCTCTCACTCCGGGAGACCGGGTTCAAATCCGTGGCGCGCACCT
>DWJK01003607.1:0-12922 GCA_018248815.1 Croniades pieria auraria
ATTCTAGAAAATGGTTTTGATAACCAAGAAAATGCGTCCGCGTTCTTCAATTGCTGTATTAACTCTCTTGTTTTATTCTAAATTTTCCTGTTCTATACCTTTTTTTTAAATATTTCATCAAATTATGACATCGACACGGAAAAGGTATTAGTATCAAGTAAGCCAGTGCTATGTAACAATATACATATGTATGTATTTTGGACTGAAACGGCCATGTGTATAGACGGCACATCGCTTATTCTGTAGAAAACTATTCGTATCACTTGGTGAGTAACCGAAATAATCAGGTACAAGCGAGGTGGAGCACTACCGAGCGCTCAAAACGATTTTATAATACATTTACTCTGACAAATTAAGTATAGGAGATAATAAAAAAACGGTTTGTTTTATAATTTTATTAAACATGGATTGTAATAAAAAACGTTAACAACTATCAGGTAATAAATAGGAAGGAATCTCTGAACTCATGAACAGCGTAACACTAATACTTATAGCAGTACATACAGGAGACCATTACCAGGCGTAAGCGAGCCCAAGCCCGTTGGTGTACGTCATGTGGGACACGGCCGGCGCGGCGGAGTATGCCACGCCCAGCAGTCCGCCGGCCACCTGCAAGTTGGACTCACTTGTCAATATACATTAGAATACCTATCGCAAAAAAATCGTAAACTGTTCCCACAATCTATCGCAGCTTTTAGCAAGGTGGCACCCCTAATATTACTTTACCAGTTAAAATGGTTAAGAATAAATTATTTACAGTTTTTTCAAGGGTAAAAACGATTGTTTGGATCATAATTATAATTACGGTCTAAAAAGGTAATAATGCAATATATTCTAATTGTGCTCGTTGCGAATGAGGGCATTCGAATATAAAGGAACAACTCAGATAACAAATAATTTTTCAACATATATTTGTAGAGACTTTTAAATTTGACTTCCTTAAAGAACTGCCACAAATTGTTGTGTTAACCCATGCATGCATTTATGCATGCGTAGATTCTATGTTTTGTGATATGATGCTTTCTATGTATATGTAAAATATTTCCTCACATACATTTTTCATTCTTATTTTCAAGTATAAAGCTGCAAACAAATGTAATATAAGTCTTTTTGATTAAATCAATTATTATTGCTTTTAATAATGTTATAGTATTCTGAATTTCATAAATGACCTTAGCGACGGGAGCAGCGAGGGGCGCGGCAACGCCGAAGTGCGCGACCCCGGGGTAGGCGAGCGCGGGGGCTGCGAGTGCGGGCAGCGCGGGGTAGCGCGCCAGCGCCACGCCGGGGTTACTGACGCGCACGTCGGCCTTACGCACGCTAGAGAACGGGGTGTCCACCGCCTTCGAGTATGTCGACACCTGGGGACGATTCCACATGTGCAGGCATTCTACGTGTATACTAATTAAGCTTATAATGTCATACGATCATCACCTAACTTTGACATATTCAAAAGTCAAGCGCTGCACTAAATGGCTAATACGTTCGGCGTCCGATACTGCTTCCTAAATATTAATGCTTCTCCCGGTCAATTAATCACTTACACAGCTGTAACAAGGAGCCCGCCGCGCGACTTCTGTTGCTGTTGATTAAAGTTATTGTTGATTAGGAACCTTATTTTACAATTGAGTGATTCAGAAGAATACAATTCAAGTAAATAGAAGTTTGTCCTGTTTACTTCATTCTGTCTATTCCGCAACGAAACAATGCGTACCCGTGACTCATGAGACTAAGTCGCCCAGAAACGATAAACCAGAAATACGTAAATATATCTTTGAGGTACGGTGGCGATGCTCCTTTGCATTAAATGAGCAAATTTATTTTGACATTATCGATACGGAGATAACTACAATAAATGTACCTTACTTTTTATTTCAATTATTAGAAAGCTTGTTTCAGAATTTGTAAAGGGGCATATTTTAGTTCAGATGCTCGTACACAACGATAGCTATTACAAGGTACCTGTCCAAGGTTGAACGGTGAGCGCAGGATGTTGGAGTGCTGACTGGCTACAGCGGGCTGCGCCGGGTATGAGCTGTAAGGGTTCCAGCCGCCGTAGTGGTAGGCGGCGCCGTATGCAGCGACGGGCGCCAGCAGCCCGCCCGCGTGCGCCGCGCCCATCGCACACGCCACTAGCAGCACCTACGGACGCGCCACGCTGCTCACTTGCTTGTAGAGTAGCTGCACGTGTTGGTGACAGTTATCGCTGCACCGAACGTGATACATATTTGCGCGAAATTAAACCTTAAGACGTTTGAGACCGCGCACAGTGCACACAGAACATACTGGTATTTTTAATTGTTATACCCAGCCATTTTCATACATCACTGCGCAAATAATTTAGCTTGCTACATGCGTAAAGTTGCTCCTTACGTTACAAAATACAACAATTTCAAAAACCATACTCGTATTTAAATGTTCATAATTCTAATCAGTATGTAAGTAGTACACTAAATCCTTGTGCGACGGAAGAGTGAGACGATTACAGCATTTGAAGCTGTTCTTCGCCGCTCTCCTCTTGTCATTGCATGTAAAAATTAATGATATTTTGATCCACCCAATTATAATCTAATAAGGCCATTTAATTTGAATGATTGAACAAATTCACCTCTGAACTCATACGTTTGTGTTCAAAAATTCGTTTTTATCGTAAGTTGCAGTACAAACATGCGAAGGACATCTAAATTATGTTCTCACAAATTATGTTACCGTGTTGCACAGTTGTGAACAAATTCTGCACGGATTTCGAAAAAAAAATGTTGAAGCGAAATATTAATAAATTACTACAAGAAACCAGTGCAAGTTAGTAGAATAAAATCTTACCTTTAGAAACATTTTGTTTTAACCCTTCAAAGCCTGGGTACAATATGGTGTCCCTACGACCGCAATGTGCTTTATATAGCCCGTCGAAAGCTTAAACACATATGTTAGTGGTAAGGGCACTAGTGTGATATTGTGATTGTATCATATAATGTATTAGGACACTTATTGTGTCCTGTCGTAGTGTGGAGCTTTGGAAAAAGTTCACGCAGGTGTGGCGCGGAGCAAGGACAATGCGCCGCGGACAATGTGTGTGCATGTTAATATTAATGTCCAAGTACACCTATTTGTGTTAACGCCTTAAGTGTGTATGACTCAGAATCCAGAATCCAGTAATAGTGCGAATGTTCAAAGTTCCAAGCTTAAAAGAATGGGCTTGTTACGATGAATAATTGCACAATTAAGAATAAGACTCATATGTATATAGAAGAAGTACCCATGCTTAGATAAACGCGGCCAGCCATAGTTTACCACAAAGCGTATACAACGAAACAGCAATCTTCATCAATCATCATTATCAACCTATTTCCGTCCACTGCTGGACAGAGGCCTCTCCAATAGCACGCCACTGAGCTCGATCTTCAGCTCGTTGCATCCAACTGCTGCCAGCCACTTTGCATATATTTACAGTATAATATCTTTGTTGCCGCCAACAACATCTTTTGAAAAAATGTTTAACATTGAATGTACAACAAGGGGCTCATCCCGGCTTCGCCCGGACGGACCGATTATGTATCTTAGTGGAGTCTTTCAAATGGTGTAAGAATTGTTCTATTAAATGTTTTGTGAGTATTTATACACATGATTAAAAATGTAACGGCTTAACATACGTACGTTTTTCGGGATTGCCCGACTAGTTTCGGACTTGTACGAGGTCCTTCCTCATGAGCACCCGTCGCTTGCAGCGAGGTCGTGACCTCGGTGTAAGAATTATTTAAAATATTGCAGTGACCCCAGAGTTTACCCACTACATCTAGCCAAAATCGCAATGTTCGCACTTGTTCTTTGCGACGTGAGTATAGCGCAGATTTACCACTGCAGTCACAGCAACGGAGGTCGTGCGACCACCCACTGGTTTATTGTTCTACTTTAGATCATGTCATGATGGTTTTCTTTATCTATATAGGTGCATATGTAGAACCAAACATTATCGCAGTCACGTTTATAAATGCTCGACCTAAATTCTTCTACAGTGACCATGTAAGTGCGTGTGCGTAGAAAATGTATAGTAATAAGCTGATAGCCGAACGCAGCCGCACCCTGGGGAGCCTGCAGCCACTGTATCGCGTCACCGACACGCATCGCCTTACCGTTCAAGGATTTTATATTTTATTCACCACTTTAAGCATTATACTGTAATCTGTTCGCTTGAAGATAATCAGGTACGACGAAAAGTCATTACCGAGTAATGACTTACTATGCGCTTGGGCGCGTTCGAAAAATAATAGTTCTGATTTATCAGCTTGTTTCATGTGGTTTGCGACATTATCATATTTTCTATTCAAACATTCCTGTCGGTCTTTTTTCTGTCGGTTTTTAATAATAGCTACCAGTCATAATGTATAACTACATATGTGCATTAAGTCTGCTTCTGTAGGAAATCTCAAAATTTAAAACATTTTTACAGAAGATATATTTTAGAAACGAATTGAAAATTATCACCCTTGTTATCATTCCCTTAAAAAGTAGGTTGTAAAATAACACTTCCTTGTCACTTTCCTGTCAGGCCCTGATACGAATGCGTCGAACACCGGTTCGTATGATAGATACTAAAAACAAGGCTAAAAGATCTCGTTGTAGTGTCACTGGTCCTGGTTGCCGTGTCGCTGCTACAGCAGTACCTACTGTGCCAGGCGACCACTGCGTGCAAAATGGCACGCAAGGCGCGGTCGCCTTTCTTGCAGGCTTTATTTAATGCGTGACCTAAACTTGTCAGCAAATGTCCGTAGAGTGGCCAGTATCTAAAATTAGCATGTGTTTATGTATAATAACAACCAATATAACGTGTTCGCTATAAAACTAGGCGACACCTTGTCGATGATTTGCATGAGATTGCACCCACATGCTGCATTCTCTGTCGATTGGTATCAAATTTTAAAATTGCTATCAAATTTAAAAAAAGATTTTTTACCGATAAATATTGGTTAAAATAAAAAAGTTACCGCCTGTTTTAATTTATGTAATAATTTATAGCCGCGTTTGTAAGGTCGTACATACGTACCTTCATGCTAGGTTCTATACTGGGTAAACAGAGAGCATGGCCAAATATCTTTATTCTTGTAGACCCTCAGTGCTTCTTCCTGTAAAGTCATGTTTTGTCCTTTACGCCCTTTTATCCAGAAGTGACGACAGGTCATATTATGCAAAATATTGGTTACTAGTAGAGAATAATCAGCAATTTAAGTCATCGTCAACTACCTCCTTCTCAACTGTCTCCTCTCAGAACGAGAAACTATGAATAATAGATAGAAATGCAAATATTATTAACCATTCAAGAATTAAGTGCAAATGTACCTGTAATCCCCGAAGGGGTAGGCAGAGGAGTGTAGTACACTCCCACGTTTCACCAGTTACGTTTACGTGCCATGGAATAGGTTTTGAGCCTGTTGTCATACACCGGGCACAGATCCAGACTCTGAGTCACTACTAGAAATTCTAAATTAGAAAATTCCAATAGTACCCGACCCGGGATTTGAAACCGGGACCTCCTGATCAGCAATCGCGCTTGCAACAACTCGATCAATGAGGCAGTCAAAGAATTGAGTGCATGTGGGTAAAACCATAAGTTAGCAAGTGGCACAGCAAGCAAAGCGTAACGGCTTTAGATATTTAATTACAGACACTTAGCATCCACCAACTGTCTCCGCGGAACTGGCAAGTCCATGGCACACAGCGTGCAAGGCACTGCTGCGGGCACGTCGGTTGGGCATTTGTGCACATTTAGAGTTGTCAAGAACATCTGTGATGTGTTACCTAGAAGAACTCGTCCTTGTGATATTGTTAACGGTGACGGATGTCGACGGCGAGCGATGGTTCTCGGCGACGTCACTGACGGGTGTTAACAGGCATCTCCAAGGAAACCAAAGTGCTTATTTGAGTACAAATTTAAACCAACATTATTTACCTACGTCTGTAATGAAAGACGAGAATACTACGCATGAGACATTGCAGTGGTTCTCCTCGCAACAACACTACGGAGACAACAAGCGGCAACATCAACCGGGTAATATTATGGAAACAGGATCAAAATTACATTTACCACATATTACGTTCCTGGAATACCGTAAAACTTGGAATTCAGATAGTGAAACTTCCACACATCGGGAGCGAAAACTTCCAAGGGATCCGACTGCGAGAACCAAATTGAAAAAACAGCGACTACTGAAAAATAAGACAAGGAAATTTCTGGAAGTTTTCGAAATGGTGCAGTTCGAGCATGTGAGCTGCACGTCAAGCGCCGGACTGGCCGGCACGTGCCTACCTGAATACGAGTGCGCGAGCGCCGGCGGGGCCGCGGCGGGTGCGTGTGCCGATGGCTACGGTACTTGCTGTGTAAGTAAGTAGATGCACTTAAAATAATTCTGAAGTTTACATTTCAGTTTTAGTGTTCATGTAACAAGGCCTAAATAAACACCTTTGTCCTAAATAGAGGCAAACGTAACACACAAGACCAGAGGCTTCAATGATTACGTAAAGTTATTCGATATGTATATAACATAAAGATATCCAATCTTATAAGGAGGTATGGCATAACCAACAAATAAAAAAATCACTGAACAAGTGCCCAATTAGAGAGAATGACGTGAGGTGTTTAGAATGGTGAAACGATACGATTGATGATATTAACCGATGTTGACAGGAATGTCCTTATGTTAACCGGAAGTGGTTAGCAGTGATGATTAAATGCACTGCCTCCCCTGCTTCATTGTCTATGAAATAAAACAAATCGCACAGAAAGAACCCTTTCAAAATTGTTCTAATAACTGTTTCGGTTCAAATATCGCTATTTAATTATAAAATTATAAATTATCAAGAAGTATTTAATCAAATATTGTTTATCAGTCAATTAGAAAGAAAGAAAGAAAATAACTTTATTCGCAAAATAAAGCAGTACATATTCAGGCACAATTACAGTTCAACCTATCTCGTACATGCTACTGAAGGGCATCATTTGATAGATGATCAATAAAATATTGTTTATTTCTATAGTTTTATTTGTCTGCGAGGAAAGCTACTTGTCCGCGCTGGGCTGGCTCACGAGCCCCGACTACCCCGCACCGAGCACTGGCCGACTGTCATGTGTAACTACTATAAGAAAAAGCTCTGCTAACATCAAACAAATTCGGTTAGACTTCTTACATTTCGAGGTATTGCTTTCTTGTTCGTATTTTTATATTATAAATCTAAGCATAGCTAACACTGGTTACGTAATATTTATTTTTTATAAAATAAGATGCTCCTGCCAACATATGGAACTTGTGAAGATGACCAGTTCACGGTGTCGGGACAAAACTCTAATAGTCTGATACCAATACTGTGTGGAATGAATACTGGACAGCATGGTAATTGTATCGTTACTATTTACATCTGTTAACAGAGGCTCACTTTATATTTTATTGACGCTTACACTATCTGCCTGGCCGCAGCGGAACCGTAAGCAATATAATTTGCGGTTTTAAATCAATTGTATAAAGGTCCTTAATATGCTCATATAAACAATAATAAAGGTACTGTTGTCGAAGAGGCTCGTAGAATGCATACAGCGTGCCCGCCCGCGGACAGTCGTCACGTTTTAAACAAATCGAGGCGACGCGCTCAATTGGTACCATCAATTGTCTGAAATACTTTTAATATCCCATCGATCAGTTATAAGTATTTCGCTGGTTCCGTATCACTTGCGTACATATACATATTATGTGCTTTGTTTTGTGGTCCAAAATCCACCGTTCTTGCGTATTCGCCTACTTACTTGTTTATTAAAATCGAGTACCCACGTAATGTCATATTTTTCAGTTTATATCGAGGTCGGCAACACTCCTGGTCCTGTGACACTCTCAGTGCAAACTGTCGCGGCGGCGAACAGATTGTATGCCATAAAGGTATTTAATGTATAATAAAGGAAAGTATTGAAATTAACCGAATAAATATTAAATCGTCCCATAGAAATTACCTAAAAATGAAAATATTTTTAATGTGCTCCTTTAATTTTATGTCGCGGCTAATCAAGTAAGCCCGATGTGAACAGTTCGAGCGGCAATATCGATTGATGTTATAATTTTGAAAGGTACCATGACTCGGCCGATTTCTACATTAGCTGCAATGACGCAGTACCAGGAAGAACGATGACAACGCAATAATGATAATAATAATAATTGATTTGACGCATTACGACCTATCGTGTCGTGTCAAAGTACAACATACAGTATTCATTTCCATATTGACAACCTCTGCACTCTAATTTAGGCGTATTAATCGATGTTGGAATTTTCAAATGTTGCTAGAAATCTACTGCTTTACGGTTCGTGAATTGCACCTGGAAGCTTAAACTAACAATATAACAATATGACGATTTCAAGGTTTTGTATTAAGATATAGTTATTTTTTGTTTTCCGTTCATAATTCGAGGACAGGGCGCGATGGCGTACATTGGGGGAGGCCTATGTCCAGCAGTGGAACGAAATAGGTGATGATGATGATGTTCATAATTGGTATTTCAATAATGACTTCAGGTGACACAGCTGTCTAGATCTGATGAGCTAGCAGCGCCGGACGGCTGTCTTCAATATTACAAAGAAGTTAATGGCTACATGCAGTCATTTAATTATGAGGACAATTCTGATATCGGTATTACCAGATATCCCAGCTACTTGGTACGTCAACGGATAGATACGTAAATAATTGGTTATAATTGGTACGTTGTTTACTGAAATTATATCACAATTTAAGGCCACAACGTGAGTTCATATGTACATATATGTATATTCGTTGTTTAAGTCGACTGTGTGGTTGATACTCAAAGAAAAATATCTACAGAGTATTGCTTATAAACAATATAAAGCCACAACTCAATAATTGACGTAGATGTATTTGTTCCTGCGGTAAGATTTCCTATTACATTTTTCACAGACGTCTGTAGCTAGCAGCTAGAAATTAAAGCTACTTAATGCCTAACAGAAGTGTCAATCAAAGCTAAAAGATTTTTGTCTTCTAAGGTGGTGGTGTTGCTGTTCAACGATAATAGTTAGGGACAAGTAGGGTAGTTGTGGGTACCGTAACTTCACAATTTAGAAAATCCAGTCTTTTAGGAGGATGTCAGTGGCACTCTCTTCCACAGACAAACACAGTACAGAACAATTACATATGTAACGATAGTTTAAAATATTTTAGTCTCATTTTAAATGGAATATCTCCCTGAAATAGGTAATAAAACCATAGAACTACTTTCATACTTATCGTCGGTCGTGCCTGTCTACCCCCCTCCGCCTTACAGCTCGTGGCACTGGCTGGGGAATTTGAAGCGTGGTCCACAGATTAAACTGTACTGGTAGTTTGAGTACCAGGACTTAAGGTGAGCCTTAGACAGTTAACGAATTTAAATGTCTTCTTGTTTTAGAATAACCTCAATTATGCCATGTGCATAGAGAGAGCAGCTACATCCTGCAGCATCACATACACCAACGTTGGCGAAATGCAAATAGCCAACTACGACGGAGGTAAACAGTACTGAATAGGATAGTACTGGATAGGATAGTACTGGATAAGCTCTAGCCTGCGACTTTTTTATACCTTGCTCTTAGGTACTGTTGTTTGTGCCCTACTTGCGTGAAACTAGAGTACACTCTGCTGTTTTGACGAGGTTTAATGATTATTATCTAAGTGTGAAAACAATTTAACTTGGCCTCAAAAGCGCGGAAACACTCTTCAAAATGTGCCCCAACGGTCACTGATCCAAAGGTCGAATGCGCCCGGCGTTGTTAACTATCTAGGCTCTCATAAAACATTTTGTAACGTAAATCACGCTTTTAATTTTGGAAGTTAGGGAGGAGGGTAATACACTCGCAAGTTTTACAGTCACGTTTACGTCCCAGCATGGAACAGGTGGTGAGCCTGTTGCCATAAACGAGTCACAGATACAAATTCAGAGCCACTATTAGAAAATCAATTAGAAAAACCCAATAGTACCCGGCACGGGAATCGAATCCAGGTCTTTTCGATCAGAGTAGCGCTTGCAACCACTCGACCAACGAGGCAGGCAATCTGTCGGTTGAGTGTGGTTGCAGCAGAGTTGGTTGCAAGTTTAGGTGGCAAGTCTAAAGAAGCATTAATATCTCTTATTGGTGTGACTTTATAGCATAAACAAATGGACTTGTCTTGAATTTTTATAGTCATAGTAATGATCGCCTCTTATACACGTAATTTGATATCGTCAATATGCATTGTATACACCGCTCGTAATGAAATTTAATATGTTATGTCGCAGACGGCCTGCCTACGACGCCGCCGCGGCAGGCCGGCGTGGAAGTATTCGACTGTCCCAGCGACTGGTTGCTCATATCCGCAGTTCGGCTCTGCGGGGAACGTCTCAATGACGGATCCGTTTTTCAAGACTTTTCGTTGGATGCCCCAGTAACAGGTATAGACTTGCTAGTATCTCTGATATTCAGTTTAAACTCCGACTCACATTGAAAAACAATTTGTAAGCATTGACGTCATAATTATCGAAAGAGCGCTAATGGGTTTTGGTGAATACTTTCAAGTGGCCACATTTCTCAGTTAATATGTAGAGGTCGGAATCTCATTACACCTCCTGCATGTTTCTGTAGCCGTCACCCGCCCGTTAGTGATAAACAAATTAACCGCAAGGGGTATATACATATCTTAGTGTCGCATGTTGTTAAGAGGCGTCGACGGTAGTGAACGGCAAATGAAAAAACAAAAGACGCACGCAATGCGTATGGTAATGGACACAGGCACTGGGGAGGGCGACACTCACCTAACTTAGCCAAATGGGTCAGATGCTGTCCGTGTGATGACGAAGTAGACTGCGAACCGACGGGTGTATGAACAAAGTGATGAATACAGGATTACATTAGTTATATTTAAAAATATTTAGCATTCGATACTCTCTACCTACCCCACAAGGGACTAGACGTAGCGTTACAATAGAAATAAAATATCCATAACAGAGCAAGAAAAATGTTATGATTATAAGAAATATTTCTTACGCAATTATGTGGTATTCTAGAATTGGTGTATTTCAGATGATGCAGCTGGCCCCACAGTGGTATGGTTTAGATCGGACGGAGCGCGCGTTGGACGTGGTTTCAAGCTCAATTATTTACAAAATGCTTGTACTTTATCTACTTGAAATGCCAGAAAAACAGATATACACACTTAAAAATCTTCTTATTATGGAGTATATGGATCGTAGTTGTAACATAACGTCACGTCTGTATTTCCTGGTAACACCCTTACAACTACTTGATTACTGATTGCCTCGTTGAGTCAGCCATTGTAATATATATCTCCTTAATTAAAATACTTGTAAGTTAATGTTATATAATTCATAGGTTTAAGTTAAATCATATTTAGATACAATAATTGAACATTTGGATTATACAATAATTGAAATCATATTTGGATACAATAATTGAACAAGAATAGTATTAATTAAACCGTTAAGTATAATAAGTACTCACTGTGGGTGTTCTATCATTCGATTTCAATTATTAATTGTTCGCCAAGCCTACATGATCCACGTGTCAGGCATTTTTCAAAAAAAATACTGTTTAATACATCTTTTTATTATATACCCTAACACAATTGGTAATCACTAGACATAAGCATTATTAAAGAGTGGGTGGCGCTGTGTCGGTGCACGCGGCCAATGGTTTTACAGTGAAACGTCTATGGCAGCGAGTCGCTTTGAATATTAAAGATTAAAACAAAGCAGAAGTAGAGGTGCTCGCAGAATCAGCGGCAGCAGCACACGTCCTCGCGGAGTCAGCGTCGTTCACTAAACAAGCCTTGGCAGCTTTGTGACGCTACCAAAACCGCGTCGCTCGTTCGGCGCCGGACATCGTTCCAATGATAACCGTGATTTATATTTTTTACTGATTCTTGCACGGGCTGAGCTCTAAATTTTTATATATTTTTTCGTTCTTTTTGACACTTTTTGAATAGTGTTGTGAAATTTACTTTAATTTTTATTTAAATCGATGAGACACATTTCAGAATCATCACGCAATCACATTAAAGTCTCGAGTTATCCAAACAGAAATGAGCGAAAACATCGGTTTCTGTCATTTTACTTAACGCCCTTCCCCCGCGAACCCTACGCTCGCGCAATATTAGGTAATTCAATGTCATAACATCGAGCTGATTATATGAGCTAACAAAAGCATGTTAATAAATAATATTTAAAAAAAAACTAAAAACACGCTTTTTTGAAAAATGTAATCGAAAAATAAACAATAGTTTAAAAAGAAACTGAAACACACGCTTATGTGAAAAAGAAACTAAAAAGTAAAAAACATATTTCTTTTAAATTGAAATAAGAATGAATAATTTAAGTAAGAAAAAAATGTACTTTATTGTAAATAAATTTAAACTAAGATTAGTGTAAAAAATTTAAATAAATTTGAATCAAACATAGTGTAAATAAAAAAAAATGTATTGTAATGTAAAAAAGCGTGGGGTGCATGGTAACAATAGATCACTTAAAAAGCACCCTCTTTTAATTAGATCTTCTATGAAAGCGTTTTATTTAGTTTTTTTAATTATTATTTTATTTAAACATCCTGCTAAAGAATGGTGCAGGTGTGGAAGCGACCAATAAAGATGGTGATCACTATTCCATATCGCTATTAGCGAAGGACATGTCGAAGTTGTTGAACTATTAATTCGATGAGAGCGAAGTGGGAAATGGGGCTTACTCCATTACACGATGCCATTGTGTACAAAGAAATAATAAAAATATTATTTTTCTAAGTTGCCAATATTAATAGTGACGATTGGATGTTATTAATTCATCACGCTGCTTTAAAGGATAATGGTGAAATAATCAAAATTTTATTCGATAATGGAGTCTACGTTGATACTT
>DWJK01003608.1:0-12920 GCA_018248815.1 Croniades pieria auraria
ATATGTATTGTATAATTGAATAATTAACAATTGTAACACATAGCATGCTGTGAACTATATCCTTAAACATTGTACATTATATAACTATGTCCGCTGATTCTTATGTTGGTAATCCTAAATAAATAAATTAACATTATTTCAAAAGTTACAAAACACTGTACCTATTGTTTCTAACGACTTAAAAGCGAAATATTCCTTGGCCGAGTCGCTCCACAGTGAACAACGATGTTATAAGAAAAATCGCTTGCTAGAAATAATGAGGCGGTTTTTCATTGCTTTCAAGGCTTTGTTGACGGATATTGAATTTCACAATGAGTCTAAGACAAATTGAGTACCGTTACAGTTTCGTATTGAAAGTGAAATCAGTCCGGAAACAAGCAGAGCGTTATCCGTAGCGGAAGCGTTTGAAGCCCTGACGCGGCTGCTGATCATAACGATCTGTCAAGTAGAGCGACGCTGGACTCGGTGGACATTTGAATGGATTACAGACAGTGGCGGAGCTGAGAGCTGACAATCGATAAATCCTGTGGAAAACAGCCAGAGTCAACCAATTTCCCATAAGCGAATCGTCTGCCGATATCGACACTGACTGACAGTAACAGAAATATTCTCAGACATTTTTTTTTCGGTACATAAAATAAAGATAAACAGAAACATGAGTGATAATACATAATTCAAACTTAAGCTTTCTAAGGCAGAGCCCAGACGTAATATAAACAGGTAGGTAAGCGCCCAAACGATAACTCGGGCAATGAAATGTGGAGGAAAAAGGGTAAGGATTTTGTTTATTACGGGTAAAACATCGGTCAGAAGGACCGTGAAATATAGTGCGATTTGTTGGTGGTACTGTAGCCAGCGCGGGGCCCAGTCCGCTTCGAAAATACTTTTTCCTAAGCGTTGATAATCACAAAAAATTAATGCTACATACCTAAGCCAAAAATATTTTCTACTTATAAGAAAATAATATGACATATATTACAATTTTAACACTTTCTACGTAAATTGTATCTATGTATATAAAAGTATACAACATGAACAAAGTCAGAGTATTAAAACTAATTCCAATAGACTGTTAAAATTCCAATTGATATTTGTAATATTAAAATTTCATTTGATTTGATTCATATTGAAATGAGAATATACCATACGATTAATAACTCAGGTACATACTCGTATGTACGTACGTTTATGTTCCATTAACATTAAAAAGGAATTGTTTACTAGGAAAACTGCTTACGTATATTTATATATGCTTACGTATATTACGTATATTTATGGGTATATATGAATGCATGTAAGTTTTTATATTTACATTCACTCTGTTCTTGGTAATGTCGTATGTATATTAGTACACTGTTCCTCAGTTTTCAAGTAGACATACGGTATTTGTTCGAAATTATGTTTCGTGGTCATTATACTGCTACATAAAATATTGAAGCTCTGTAAGCAACTGACACGATTTGAACGAAAACAAAATATCCTAAACTCCTTTAATTAATGAACTTTTAAAACACGAGTCAACTTCAGAGAGGAGCCATAATTATTTCTATTAAAAATTTCAACGTATTTAGCTTTTGCGGTTGGCGTACATAACTTGTTTATTTAATTAAGCTCATTATAACCTAAATAAACATCCCTCGCAACAATTACATGGTAAATAATTAGAAGAACATAAATAGGGATAACACAGTTACGTAAAATACTTAAGTAATGTACTAACTTACGTCAGCGGGTCTGTCTTGAATTTTAAGAGAATTTATTGTGTCTGCCTCTTTAGAGGACAGGTTACGATCGAGACGTCCTGGGTTCGATTCCTCGGGTCGGGTACTATTGAATTTTTCTCTCTTGGAATTTCTAGTAGTGGCTCGAGAGTGTGGTTTTGTGTCCAGTGCATGGCAATAGGCTCACCATCTATTCGATAGTGAAACTTAAACGTAACTGGTGAAACGAGGGATTGTACTCCATTCCTTTGTCAACTTCTTCTGAAGCTACACTGATATCCTCATCGATGCCTTGTAAGCCTATATCCACGACATGCACGCATAATCCACATGCACGTTGACATGGGTCTCCTCTTGGATTGAAAGGGTTAAGGCCACAGTCATAATAGTCAAAGCTGATTTATCTTTCTTTCAATTTAATTTTTCAAAGCAATACCATTGATAGACTATATTTTTAATTTTTTACTATTATTTATTTAGAATTAACGCATAAGTACCTGAATTAAATTAATGGCTCTTTAAATCACTAATTTTGTTCCCTCTACATCAGTAATTCACCATACTAAAAGAAGTACCTATACCGGAAACAGAATCACCAATGAATGTGACGGCTTGAAAGAATCGAGAGCGATTTGAAAGCGGCTATTTCACGTAACAGCGTCGCAGCGCAGTAAACATGATAATTGTAATTTACCGCCACCCCGAGCGGCGACGTCACATCTCGCTTAGGGCTGTAACATTTAATAAAAAAACAATTATTAATCATTTTTAAAAATTGCGTGTAATTCATCATCATCATCATTGTCAGCCTCTCAATGTCCACTGCTGGAAATAAGCCTCCTCTAATCAACGCCATTCCATCCGGTCCTGGGCCTTCCGAATCCAGCAGACTGCCGCTGTCTTCTTCAGGTCGTCAGACCATCTAGTAGGAGAGCGACCTATGCTTCTTTTACCAAGACGTGGTCGCCACTCGACGACCCATTAGTTGTCGGTTACTCGAGCGATGTGACCTGCACATTGCCACTCCAACCTATTAATTTTGAGAGCTATGTCGGTGATTCATCATCATCATCATCGGCCTATTTCAGTCCACTGCTGGACATAGACCTCCCCCAATGTGCACCATAGCGCCCTGTCCTCGGCTTGCCGCATCCAGCATCTGCCTGCAGCCTTTCGCAGATCGTCATCCCACCGGGCTGGAGGGCGTCCTACACTACGTTAAAGAAGGTGAGTTTAATTCACCAGAATTCATATGTATGGTTGTGAATGATCAATTGTAACTGGGCACTTCAATAATCTACCCTGATTGTATCATCAGATTGAAACAGGGGACATACTTGCTACACAGGTGTCTCGGTAAATGTTGTTGGGTCTACATACTGGTAGAGCTGTTCTACATCATGATCAAACCACATATTTCACAATGACGCAATCAAGATGACGTCACTGTGTTTAATTGACTTTGAATCAGTAGTAAAATACTAAAACCAACGACATGAGACAATTCAAGTGTTCTAATTCAACAGAATGAAATTACGTTCTGAAATTACTAAAATGAACTTACGAAGTATTGATTAAAGAATGTCAGTCAATTAAAAACATAATTCCATAATGACTTAATAACCGTATCATTCACATGTTAATTCCCAATACCCCTTTAATGCATTAATGATGGCATTTCACTGCGTAACCAATTACGATATTAATCAATTGCACTAGCGACATAAATTATATCTCTATATCAATATAAAACAAAGTGCGAAAGCCTCGGGACACGTCAAATCGCGAGATAGTCGGCCGAGATCATCTACTGGCCATATGTGAAATTGCTGAGGATTTTGCCATTTTAATTTTGTTTATAACGAGCTTACTCAAGCGACTAGCGCTGAACGACTCGTGGAACGAAACGCTGGAAACAAAGGAATGGACAATCATAACCAACTGTGAAAGTGATTAGCCTATTTTTGTAAGTTATTCTTTATCTCATCATCAATATTACCGTTAATCCTTTAATCGTTCCACTATTGAAAATGGGTGTTCCCACAGAATCAACACAGTCAAGCCATTAATTTCTAAAATTTCCTTTAAAAGTTAAATAATGCGTCAGAATCAAACTGTGCAGTTTTACCACAGAATAATATCGAATATATATATGATATAGGTAGGTAGAATTTTCTAGCAAAAAAACACTTTTCATAAAAATTTATGTCGGTAATTACTCTAACTACTTGACAACATACGTATAAAAAATCGTTCCATCTGATATATGCGTATACAAAATCTTATAGTTACGTATTTTTATAGGAAATAAAATCTAACCCCGTGAGCCCACGCTTGGACCACAACTCAAATCGGCCGGACGTTCCCGCTAGAAACTGATAAACTGAAACTCGCTCCTCGATACGAATCGCTCCATTCGTTCGTTCCATTCGCTCGTCTGACTGTGAGGCGACTTTAAATTAACCGTTCACGCACTCCGTACAGGAATTTTAGATTTGATATGGAGACGACGTCATCACGACACTTGCTCGCTCTTCGCGTTGTAATCTCTGTATCTTCTCGTATAGTTGAAAAAGCGAAGACATTAAATGGTCAACGAAAACGATGTTAATGTATATTTGATACAACTTTAGTTCGAATCTTTTTTTTTATTTAATGAAGTTTAGTATTAAAAGTTCTATGTAACGTTTCTATTGCTGGTGATAGTGGTGGTTTTACATATTTTGTTATGTAAGTTTTGCATTGTTTAAAACATTCTTTTGTTTTTGTTATGAAGCGTTTCAAAATAAGTCCTTAGTTGAGTTGTATACGCAGTTCCACATAATGTAATACTCTTGATAACGCAAGCCCAGGACAAGACACGATAGAGGAGGCCTATATTCAGCTCTGGACTGAGATAGGCTGATGATGATGATGATAATGAACAGATTTCGTATAAAAATATGCATTAGACTCAACCTGCATCTCAGTAGGATTATTTTACTACAGTGGAGGTTACGAGCACTTGATAATATTGGATTATAATAAAAATTAGTATAAAAATCGTATATTACTAAGGAAAAATCTATAAACAAAAATGTAGTAACCTTGTGCTTCCGGATTTTTTCTATGTCGAACGAAAGTTATATTTGTACTAGATATATTTCGTTCAAACTGTTTTTAAAGCCACCACATGAAACTATCATCAATATATGCTATAAATGTTATAAATAAAACTTAAAATTACAGTAGTCTACCATTTTCATATGCACGATATACAAGTTCTCTGAAATTAATGAGCAACACAAAAACACTCTTATGAAACTGTACTAAACAAATCTTTAGAACGAGCTCGCCATTTAACCAGATGCTTGGCAAAGCTGAATTCCTCCACGTATCTTCCTTGCCGTGAGTGAAACATGGCATGAGTGTTTCCTTAGACCTGCCAAGTATCGTATATCGTGCGAAGTGGGGTGTCATAAACCTGTACGCCAGTTACTACCTCCAAGTCGACCGAGGAACCTTCTCATAAAACCATCATAGTAACTTTACTTACCTCTAAAAAGATTTATCTCTTGATAAAATTCTTGCGCTGCACTTCACACATAAGTTACATGACCCTGAGCTTCAATTTAGGAGATTACCATTATGTAGTACAAAATTGGAATATATTTTCGATAATTTTGCAAATAAAACTTTGATTTCAAACGCATAAATAAATTACGCACATTGAAATAACAGCGAAGGGTAAAAAGAGAACGGATGACTTCTTTAAAGAGGATCAGCTTAATACGAGGACAATACATCGAGTTGTCACCGCGACCGCATCGGAATGTTTAAACGAACGCGAGCATTTTATCTCATCTGATTAATTCAAATATTTAGCGCAATAAATACAGGGTGAGGGCGAGCGGGGCGGGGCCGGCGGGGGGTGGCACGGCTCGTAACGTTGTCGCGGCCGTCGGTGTGACGGCGACGGCGACGGGCGCATGCGAGCAATTGCGTCAGTGTCAGCATGTCAGCACAGGGCCATTGTGGCCTCTCTGGCCGATATATGAGCGTCGCAGCCGCGCACCTGATTTATCGACGACCCGCCGAGCCCCGGCCGACGCGGGACGCGCTGTCGCCGCCCGAATAAAGCGCATTCTCACGCTACCGAACGCACGCGAACGCTCCCGTCTCGTACCCGTATTTAAATGGAACGATCGTTTCTCATTCCTTTCCCCCAGATATTTTACGTCGGGTAATACGATACGACACTGTCCGGCTCTTTCTGCAGTTTTCGCAGTCCTTTTTCCCCTCGGCCCGCTATTGTTCACTTGTCAATTTCTTTAGCTAATGCGAGTAAACGTCTCATTATGCGGTGCGGTGCGTCCGCGACGCGCATTGCGTGTTGTGACAGCAACCACCCACCGGAAGGGGCCGAGCGTCATTCAGCCGCGCACAAAACGCAAATACTTTATTCAACGAACGTCCGATGGCTAATTTGAATGGATTGTGCCTGTTTAATGGGAATAATTAGCTTTCTTCTTATGCACAAACCACGGGACGACTAAATATCTTAGCTGTGAATGTTGTGTACATTTGACTTTTCTTGCCCTAGTCAACGCCTAATTAAAGCGCAATCATTTATCTGGACCGATGTATCACAATTACTCAACCGTTCCTGTTGGTACGCTATAAAGTACTTCTGAATGTGACGAGCACCACTCCACCAGCCCGAAAACCGTACGGACTGACGATTTCCCATATTTTCTCTCATTACAACTCAGCATAAACTTTTTAAGGAGAGCAGTAAGATGCGGTTATGTAACTCCTTAAGTTATTTACGAAAAAGTAAGCTGTCGGGATCGCTTATAGCGCCTATTTTAGTGTTGTGGAGTATTTTCCTTTAATTTGGCATTGGAAACCGGGCGACGGTGACAAGTGCGCATTGTCGGGCGCTCGCGCGCGCCTGTCACTCGTGACGGACAGACGGCCGGTCGTCCTTAAGAATTGAGAAAAAAAATATAAGTGGAATAACCAGCACTCGGAAACAAGGGAGAAGGACATATGGCCATCGTATCGAGTGCGAGCGAAAGCGCATGAATTTGAAAAGACAAGCAATCGCTTGAATTTTCTACACGAAGCGATGTTTTCGAGATATCGCTTAGCTACCAACAGTTTTGTGCTGAGACGTCGATTACAGCCGGCCAACTCAATGTTTGACTTTCAAATAACATACGAGAGCTATTGCTTATTCCAGAATGATCCGAGGAGCTGACATCTGCTATATCGAGCTCTTATAAATATGTAGGTCGCCTTTATTTGGTGTTTCGCAAATTATTTGTCAGAGACGGTGGGAGCGTTAAAAAATGGGCTACGACCGCGTTAATCCCACCTAAGACGAATTTATAATGAATTGGTTTTTGCGTCAGGAACATTTTGTCAAATACGTATGCCAAATGTGTACAGTTGGGTGATACTTTTGTTATTAATCTCTTAACAACTTAACTTAAAAACAACTGTGCAAATTTTTCCCAAAGAGTCCAAAACTTCTAAGTTTGGTTATTATTCACCTTGTAATTAAAATTAATACTTGAAATCTTAATCTGTACTGAACTTCACAACACTAAAATAAAATAACCTCAACAAAAATGTACAAAAATCCTAAAGCTATTCAGACCTTAATAAAATTGATGTTCATCTTGAAAGCGTATACATTCAAAATAATTTTGTTAGCTATTACATTTGGCAGACCCCCATCTTATCTCTTAAAGCCTGAAATTAAGATCCGTCCAAAGTATCGAGTTTCCAGCTTGGGTTTTGACATTAACATAATAAAATACTTATTAAGATGTACCCAATATTGTGAGTATTGGAAGCGGGTACTGTTAATAATCGATACGGCGAGAGTTACGGCCGTTATTGGGAGATGGTGGACGGCGAGCGACCATAAGGCTGAACAGATTAGATACAACGAAACTCTGCCCGGAAATTACACTATAATTAAGAACATTTACGTGTTAGGGGCGCCAAATTTATCGCCGAGTTTTTTGTCCATATGAAGCGATTTTCGAGTATTTATGGGGAGACGGCCGCGCGTGTGTGAGGTCCGTCGCTGCAGTAGTCGACTTATCGTGTGGTAATCTTTATGGGGCCCGCGGACTCCTCTCGGCGACCTGTCGACACTTAATGGCCCGGTGAGATTAGTATAAGGCCTTAGACCTCAATATTTTGGGAGTCCGTGTTTGTGGCTTTGTTTATAGCTTAATTAGACTGTTTTGTTGAGTCTAGCCAGATAAAGTGTCGAGGTATTTACGATTTGATAGCGTGGTGCTGACTTTCACTGCGGCGTTTCGTGTATCGTTTTGGTTTGAATCGGTTTTATGTCGCATCGCTCTTAGAAGAACTAGACGCGTTCTTAACATTTCATTAGATATCAATGTTTACGATTAGGAATCCGACCGCGGTGTTTGTTGGTTAAATACAGCTTTTATTGGCTTTATATTACTTAAGGGTAGTTACGAGACGGTACAGTTTTACATAAGCTTATTTTAAATGAAATACTAGGTTTATTTTTACCTTACACCCATGGTGTGTATATATATATATATATATATATATATATATGTATGTATATATATATATATATACACACTATATATGTGTGTGTGTGTGTATGTATGTATGTATATACATATATCATCTTTAGGTGTAATAAAGAAATTTAACTCATAACAGGTTAACTGGTGTCATTTTATTTAACTTGTTTCTCATGCCTTCGTTCGTGTAAAAAGAATTGAACTCTATATAATCTTGATTTCTGTATAGAGTTTAATTTGCAGAATTCGAGTTGTTTACTATTAAGTACTTTATTGACCGCCTCTTTGGTCGAGTGGTTGCAAGCACAACTGCCGGTCTTGGATTCAAATCCCGGGTAGGGTACTATTGGATTTTTCTAATTTAGAATTTGTAGTAGTGACTCGGAGTCTGGATCTGTGCCCGGTGCATAGCAATGGACTCAACACCTATTCCATTGTGGGACTGAAACGTAACTGGTGAACCATGGGGGCGTACTACACTCCTCTGTCGTGATTTTACCTTTTTCGATTCGAGCTATTTCCATGGAAAATTTCATCGCAATGGTGTTTTCGTTTTGATGTGTAAACGTTACATACAGAACGAAATCTGTTTCATTTATAATGTTAATATGCAATTAGCAGTCACCAAAAACATTAAATTTGATTAGTAAAATATTACAATAACCGTTTTATAATAAAGTGCAGTCAATGCTAATGATTCATACGTCGCATTGATCACGATATCGATCTGTTATATCTGTCATTCCGGGATAAAAATTAGATCTTTCCTAAATAGATAGGATATTAATTAGAAATTTTCATATAATTACAAAAAAGTCAACAAATCTCTAAAGTGGACCCGTTATTCACTTGAAATAATAACCGTTTAAATTCGAACCCACAATCAAGAACAAGGAAGTTCAAAGTACGAATCACTTAACCAGTACACTTTCTTGCTCATTAGGAAGATATTAATTACCGAATATTATCTCTTAAGTCATTAAATGCAACATTTCTTACGCTCGCCGGCCTCTGGACAGCTCCTCAACAGTATATATATGTATGTATATAAGTATGTGATAAAGTAATCTAAATAAGAATGAAATCCTTTTTTCATTGATAAAGATTTGACACCGAAAAAACAACGAAGTGAAGAATGCACGGAGTTACTAATGAAAGGGACCAATTAACGATGATTATTTTTTTTCTCATGATAAATGTTGTACAGGGGGTACGGTTTCGTTCCTGCCTTGAGGGTATGTTACATAAATATTGAAAAGTATTATGAATCATTTATATAAGGTCCTCACCCAATAGACTCGTAAAAATGTCTATACTCGTAAAAACTATAATAATTTTTGACTCTTTCATTTTTTTATTTTTGAATATCAGTTTTTTTTATTTTTAATAACATTTTTTATTGTCGCAACACTGGAGAGATCTTGGCGACATTTGTTATAATTACATTCCCTTAGAACTTGTAGCGATATACCTATAGCGACTAATTGTATCGTTTGATTAGGTTTACTCTGTTCTGACGTTTGTGTGCATAGAGATATTTGGTACTCGGTGCTCTCTGCCTACGCCGTAAAGAGTCTGGTGTATGATTTTAAAACAAAGGTTCTAAGGTTCTAACACAGTTTTAACCTATCTAAGAGGCAAAAAACATCTATGTATAGCTGCAATCGATTGCACATCAAAACTAAATAGACTGTATTCCTTCAACGCTATTATACAAAAAACGAAAAAAATGAAGACCACATTTAAACGTATTTAAACAAAGGTTATTAAGAAAGGATTGACGGACATAAAAATATTTCCCCCGCTAACACGCACGGAAGCATCCTGTGAACGATCTCTTCACGTCACTGGTGACCGTGATAAAAAACCCGGTACTAATTCAGGCCTGTACCCTCTGCCACCCATAGCTGTTCGCATCAATTTATAGGCTTTTAACCTAATTTGTTGCCCCCCGCCCCCCCTCCAACCTCCAACACTACATCCTCTTTACCTCCCACGCACGCCATCTTCGCCTTTTTTATTAATTAGTGACGCGATCCTGCCAGATAAATGATTTGTACGTAATTGGGACCAATTTTGACTCGTACTTGGAATCGTATGTCATTAGACGTTGAGGATTTAAATTTCTTAAAACGTAGAAAGTCCGACATGTTAATATAAAGTGATTTTCAATACCGTTCACAGTTAAAGTTCTATTATTGGCATTTAATATAAATTAGCATTGGATAAGCTTGTTAGGAATTGCACGTCACTTTGAAATAAAAACACGTTTTATGCAATATTTCAAATTGAAATGTTAAAAAAAACTAATTAATTACATGTATACATTAATAAGTCTAGCCAACTTAGAATGGCACATTTTATATTAGTCGTGTTAATTGAGAACGTGTCTATAAACAGAGATATTAATGACAAAAACTTTGTGATCTGGTTTCGTTTTTTTCCCAAAAAAAAAAAATAAATTAGAACGCGTAACAAAACGTCCAATTAAGCTATCGAAGGATATAATGATAAATAATGTTTTCTGCATCAACGAAAATGTCTATACATCATAAATCGTAAGCAAAAACATTGATATTTTATAGGATAATATAATACACTTTTTCACAAAACGATTTGGGTGGATTATTTACAAAAAACAATCTAAGAGGTTACAGCTGTGCAGTTTATAAATATTTTCGGTTGAGAGCGAAATTTTGACAAATACCTCTTAATTTACACTAATGAATCCGGAATAAATGATGGCCCGAACGACGGTCGACCGTTTGACATTTAGCGCTAAACAAGTATCGATATAAAACTGACATGGATACACTACAATTAAATACGATATGATTGAGTTTCTTCAACTATTTACGTGTGGTACAAATGTATACATATGGTTATATACATAGAATACATATTAAAAAGTTTTAAGTCTTTATCGCTTGAAACATGTATTTTTACATATATCTACACAGTAAAAACACGGAAATTAAAACGTAGGTGTCGATCAATTCCGATGAACAAAATAACAGTCATAAACATTCCGTCACAATACTCAACACGAAATTCCACATGTAATCGCAAAAATAATAAACAGTCATTTTGTCCCAAATACATTAAGATGTTTGTTATCGATTTAAAAAACCGAATATCGATGCGACGCTACCGATGGCATCGCTTACGGTCGCATTTAGATAAACGAGTGGTCACATAAAAATCAACTCTTTTAGCCTAATCGAATTAGGCAGCGATACCCATCTGTGCGATTTAACACATTTTGCATTCTTTTGTCCATCGGCTAATAAAGCTGGCAGGTAGCAAGCCCGGGACCGCAATTTACAACGGCTTAAATGCTGATGAACTCATCGCCGACGTTCCGATAAATCTATTGATTGTTGAACTTTTGTGTCGATCGATCGTAAATAGATTTCTCGATTCAATAAATGCGTGTAAGCGGCCGTGTGATTCGCTGGTTTTATTGACGTGATAATGTTAATAAAATAATAAAATTAGTTGGACGTAAAGAGACGGTGCAACTTTATTATTAAGACCTGTCTTTATGTAGTTTTTATGTAGCTGTAACCCTTTCTTATGCACCCGGGCGCGCGACTTCTGTTCCTGCGTAGTCCACTGTGCTCCAAGCCTATCCAGGGTTAAGAACATCCAATATCTAATAAGAAGCTATCTAATTGTAGATCTGTAGTCGAAAGCTTCACAGTTTGCTGTGTATATATAAATAAATCAATTAAAATGCTTTAAAAACTTTATTACGACAGATCATATCTGAACGAAAGTACCCGGTCGCTATAAAAACATTGTAATAATTTACACTGTACAGTATGTAAATATTTCAGGCTATTTGATATTGTTTTTATCTTTGTGTCTGGGGGTCTTTTTTCACATTTCACAGTTAGATAGAAGTATCTGTGACAGCTGGGGGATTTTGAAGCATACACTACCATACAGCTCCAATGCGAAATTATGAAGAATGGTTCCTTTAACAAGCGGAGTTCAGGCGGTTTTTCGTTTTTCTTTGACTATTATTGAGGTATCGTCAAAACTTTAATATAAATGATCAAAATTTGTTTCGTTATTGTATCTTACATGCATTGTTTTGTGTCCGCTATTTTTTACTTAAAATATTGATTGTGTCGTAAAATTACATATAGTTTATATGTATATATTATATCAGTGTGATATTATATTAATTGTATTATCTACTAACTACGTATCTATTTTTATGTGGCGTGCTATTGGAGAGGCCTATGTCCAGCAAAGGATGGAAATAGGCTGATAATGATGATGATGATGATATATCTGTATGGTCTGTAAACCTTACTATATACAATCTATAAATCACTTAGAGAGATTATCATTATGCAGTATACACCTAAAACTCATTCCCTACATCACCAATCATCAGGCATTAAGTGTACATTACATCTACTAGTTTAAAGTGTTACACAAGAATAAATAAATGAATGACATCACACCATATGTCACGAAGAGGTAGGTAGAAAAGTGTAGCATACTCTCACAATTCACTAGTGATGTTATACGTCATAATATGTCATAACTTGGCAAACGTAGCGTGGGACGCCCTCCAGCTAGGTGGAGTGACGATATACGCAAAGTGGCTGGCGGTGGTTGG
>DWJK01003609.1:0-12920 GCA_018248815.1 Croniades pieria auraria
GGGAAATGTTCACAGTTCTCACATACGAAATAAACTGAAGACCTGTTTTAAATCAATACGTAAACAATGTAAAGGTAAATATATATAGATATATAAAGAGCTATAAAAATGCCGTTGCCTGTAATGGCTGGATCACTGTTAATGTGCCGGGCGTGGAAACAGATGGTGTAAACAAAACACATAGCACGTCGCCGTTAGAAGTGTGAACAAATGTATTGTGATACTCCCTATTTTTATTGCAGCTCGCGCTCCACGCAGCAGTTGCAAGCGTGGCATCCGATACAATGGACGTGATGCAGATGCAGATAAGTGAACAGACAAGTGCTTGTTCACATTTCATACAAATATGGTCTCTGGTAACAGATATAATGCATGGTTTTTTACCATCTCGCAATGTATGTCCAAATCTAAAATACAACCATGTTAATTTTATCCGTAAACTGTATACAATAATTGAGCTCATACGAATATCTATGCGTGTTTTAATAGTTACAATGTTACATAAAATGTGCAGCCATATACATAAAAATCGTAACTTCGTACCTGTAATCCCCGAAGGGGTAGGCAGAGGAGTGTAGTACACTTCTCTGCCTACCCACCTGTTTCACCAGTTACGTTTAAGTAACATGGAATAGATGGTGAGCCTATTGCCATACACCGGGCACTGATCCAGACTCTGAATCACTACTAGAAATTCTAAATTAGAAAATTCCCATATTACCCGACCCGGGATTTGAACCCAGGACCTCCTGTTCGGCAGTCGCGCTTCTAACCGCTCGACCAACGAGGCAGTCAGCTATGTATATACATATATATGTATTTATTTTGTTTAATACCCAGTGCATTACTAATTGTATTAACCTGAACGCAGTCGATATTTACGAATGTTTTTTTATGAAAGTTTTTGCCGTTTTTGATTACTATTACCTGAACATTTTCATCTGGAATGTATCTACATAAAATTTATTTAAATACGTAAAATTTTGTTTAGTTAGACGCTCACCATGACTTCTATGTTAAGAAAACTAATAAACGAAAGTCATAAGACTGTAATCATTGTTCAGTATTTTAATTTTTTTTTATTGCTTTAGTTTAAGCGCCCATTACATGGTGGGATACATAACTTAACTGGTGGAACGTGGTCGTAAAATATATTCATCTGTCTACCTCTTCGGAAATCCCAGGCGTAATTTTACGTTTCCCACGTTTTATTTTAATGCCTACCAAATTCACATTTAAATTCCTTTCAATAACGTTTAAATTAAACGTGTCAGGAGGCAAAAGCAAATAAAAAATTCGCTCAGACTGATTTATAATAGTCCATATATTTATACTCACAGTACCTATTCATTCCGCAAAATATCGGTATTATATTAAATTTTATAGAGAACAAAGAATTCCAATTTAACAAAACATATTGTCGTATTTCCGAATTTCCATTGTTTCTGAATTGACTACTAATTTCGATGTGTTCGAGAGCACATTGTGTTTGAAAATTAATTAATAATTCGAATCAAATCCATCAGTTCCTATTGTCTGTTGCATCAAGACACGTAAGACTTAACAAATAATCACTTTATCATTACTTTTAACTATGTTGTCCATTAAATTGCGAGCGCTGCTAATTGTTCAATGGGAATTTCTCACATTTGAATCATTGCGTTTCAATGTAATTTATTGACGCTTGAATATTATTGCTGGTGCTGGTTGCTCGTTCACATTTTATTTACCGTTTTAAAATGACTACTATATCACATAAACGAATATAAGAGTATCTGCATCCAACAGCGTCTAAATAATGTACAAATACTTACTGTTCATTGTGTACTGTGGTTTTTGTACATGCTTGTCATTAGCATAGCAGTAATAGCGTAAAGGGTTCAAATTCAGCCTCTAACTCCGAGGGCTCCATTTCAAATCTTGGTGCGCACTCATTACAAAATGTGCGTTTTAATCTTTAATATCAGTTACTATAACGGTGAATAAAAACATAGTGAGGAAACCTGAACAGCTTAGAGTTCATAAATAAAATGTGCTCTAAGGCATGTGAAGTCTGCCAACCTGCACTCGCCTAGCATGGCCTTAACCCTATCATGCTGAGAGGAGACCCGTGTCCAACAGCCAAACGATTAAACGGTCGGAAAAAAATAGATCATACGTGGTACCTGGTGTTTTCCCTTACTATCCCTGTTGTCATTATCAGATATGTGTCGATCGTTGAGCTTTATCGCGGGTGTCCAGAATGGGTTGAAAACTTTCAAAATAAAAGCCAACCTTCATTATATGTGCAAAGAACCTTATTAGCACCAGATTAACCCGAATGTGCCGAGAGGACAGTAATGGTACCTACAGAGGGTTGGGGTCATAGTGTGCAATATCAAGTGTATACCAACCTTCTAATAGTAGTGATACTTCTTTTCAAATTAGTGAGCATATAACATATACTATATCAATATATTACATTTCCTTTAATCAATCAATCATCAAACCTTTTAATGTTCCTTGTTGGACATGGGTCTCTTATCAGAATGAAAAGGGTTAAGATCCAAGTGGCTGGGTACCATTGAAAGACTTCACGAGGTATATAGAACTTTAAACTACCTCACGATGTCTTCCTTAACCGTTAAAGTAAGTAATACTTAAATTTAATCACTTGTAATTCAATACTTGAAGCCTGGATTTGAACCGAGATTTTCTGGAATGGGAGGCAAAATTCCAAGATACTAGGCTACAGCTAACGTTAGAAAATCGATAACATTTATCTTTCAAAATACCAATGATAAAATCAGCAAATCAGCAGCAGTAAAATAAGTTTATTTATCATAAGTGGGAAGACGTTTCCGCGTGTCAATTGAGTGGATTAACACGGAGCTCTGACGGGGCGTAGTGCACGTACTCGCGAGATCAATTCCTCAAATGCTGACACAAGACGAACCCGCTAGCTTCTTACCGTTCCCATGCCGGTTTTATCCCTAAATAAAAGGGAATATTTACGGTCCATGCTCCAACCAGAGTAGCAAAACTTATGCGTCATTTGCTTTAGATAAGAATGTGAAGTATATGTATATATATAAAATGTAAAATAATATTTTTTAAGGCGAAGTCGCAATTCTCTGAAAGCGACCGCAGTGTAAGATTAATTGACAAGAAGCACTTCGGGTCTGTAAGAGTAGAGATATGTATTTGGCACTCGCTGCTCTCTATCTACACCGTAAAGGGTCTGGCGCGACGATATGAAAGCAATTTATGCTAATAATGATAATAAAAAATATTTTTCCTTCTAGATAATCCAAAAAGCGCGCTGGCAAGTTGCGTCAACGCGTTACCCCTTCTGATAAACTATTATCGACCACGATGCCAGTCTAACTGCTCTGCACAGTCAAGTTTACTACAAAAATGCGTATATACAGGATGTTAGTATTTTCATCTGTTTGAGACTATGATGTCTTTTAAACAAGTACTGTGAAAAAGAAAGATATACGACTAGTTATACAAGTCCTTCTTCATAGACGCTTTTGTGGTCCCACATTATTGTACAAACATTTTAAGTACACGAGACATATTCAATCGTAGATTCATTTTTTATTTATTCATAACCGCAAACTATCAGCAATTAAATATTTTATTTATCACAATTTTGTTTCATTGTACGTTGTAGGAAATCCGAGAGACATACTCATAAAACTTTATCTCACTGACCATAAAACCGATATAACTAGAATAGCAAGCTGTTATCGCTTTCGTATCAAAAACAAGTTGAGAAAGAGCAAATATTTGTCTATTACACGTGAAATACATTGTTCGGCCTAAAATCGGCGCGGCGCAAGTAACCAGCCCCTCTGTGCACACATCTCCAATCGCAGACGCGATGGCGACATTATCCGATCCATCCTCGACGTGACGACCTAACGTACTCCCTTTTTTTCATTCAATATAGATTTTTATCTGCAAATTGTCTTGTGAAAGCAGAACTCTCACTTCTATTACGTAATTTATAAGCCCACTGTTGCGCTCAAGCCCCAACCTGATCGCGCTGTTGATATGGAGTTTTATACGGGATATAGAAGTATATTAAAATTTAAAACGGAAAATTTCAGATTATATTTACATTTAATTAAATCAACGATCAATGTATGTGGTAATATGCACGTAAATATTAAAAATAATAGGCAATTTACGAGATATTGTACCATTAATAACACAATAAAAATATCATGATTATTACGGATGTATTTTGTTTATTTTTGTGTAGGGCTTTTCGTTCAATCTCATGAAACGACGCTATAACTCTTCTGAGGTGACGTAAGATAAGCTATATCAGAGACTAACGTAGCCCGTATAAATATTAGTTCTAGTATGTATAAATATTAGTTCTAGTATGTATAAATATTAGTTCTAGTATGTATAAATATTAGTTCCGTAGATATAGTTACCTAAATATGTGGCACACATATTTAGGTAACTATATCTACGAAAACACATTTCTGTAGGTGCTGTTTCATTTTGATCAGTTTTTTATACGATTTAACGCCGCAAACAAAATGATGAATGGATGAATCAGAATGGATCACAGTTTCAGTAACTATTTACGGTACATAGGCTACACCAGGCGCTGGTGGGATGGAAACAGTGACGTACATCTCTTTGGCGCCGGAAATTACACTCGCCACAGATATACCCCATTTTATTTTTCTACGGCGTAACATTGCTATGCTCGTTCGGCTGGCGACAGCAAGCTTAATACATCTTAAAACGAATATTGACGGCTTAATGTTAGAAACCTAATAATTATCAATTGAAACAGACATGTGGAATACCAGATAGAGCGTGTGCCTGAATAAATTGTATGTTGTATCAGATGATATTTGAAGACGATTTTTCAATGTAAATTATAAGCATCGTGTTAATAAAATATTAACAATTATATGTCCTCAGTTTTAAGATAATAGTTTACGTCACGAAATAAAAATGCTCTGAAAAAATTTATTGAAATATTTAAACAAAGGTTTTTGGTATGATTGTAGTCGCATTTTTCTAGTGCTTGTTCCTAAGATCGTGATACATACTCGCTATAAAATGGTAAGAAAAAAATTTATATTTTTTATAGTTTCACGACAGTAATGTATGAAGTGGTGGGCAAAGGAGTATAGTACACTAACAATTCATGATTATCTCCGTAATCATTTCGTAATTATAATGAATGTAATTGATTTAATGATACCAAACGAAGCATAAATAATCATTAGTAATTATACATTTTTATGAAACATTGATTTTATTAAATATACATAATTTTTTCGGAAGCAGAGTTATCCACAGTCAAATTAATTTTTTTTTTTTAATTCGTTGGGGGTCTGATGGAATTGAATAATAATTATTAATATTATATCATCACTCCAGGTCCTTTACGGGGTAGGCAGATTTTCCTATCCCTATCTGCAGTGCGTTGTCCACATTCATCACTCCATACATGCACACCGTTTTCTTCGAGGACTTCTTACTCCTTCATCAATATGTACTGGATCTATTTGGTCAAGGTAGGTGAGGCTTGGTCTTCCGCGGCACCTTCGTCCATTTACATACACAGAAATAACGTTTTAAAAATAAGGATGCAAGATTAAATTAATATGTGTTCGATTTAACAGCGACCTAAACTAACAACAGGGACAGCGCACAGACTGGGGCGCGATACACCCTAATTCTTCCAGTTCAGTAGACTTTAAGTGGTCGACAAAGCTACCCACTTCTCTGTGCTAATTCTAAATAACATAATTTCACCTACCCTGGATAACAAAACATGTTGGAACTCAATACACAATGCCACAACGGTGCCACCGATTATTTTAAATACAGACTCTTTGCTCAGACTCAGGCTAGGCTTATACGGTGAGCTTGATGAGTGAGATGAGAAATACGAGTTACACAATTTTTTAGCGATACATCATATGTTTTGTGGGGTTTGGAAACGAACACAAAATGACACATGGGGTAAACCACTCAGTTAGGAGACATGTGCAAGATACTGGAAACGGTATTAAAAATATCGTGTAGTTAAAATCCCATTTTTATATCCACCATTAAAATATACCGAAATAACTCAAACGAGTTCAAAAGTGCGCCGAATATATTTCGGTCCATTTTTAACGTTTCGAAACTTTTCTCACGGGCAACGCTGAGTGCAATTTACTGCCCTCACAGGAGAGGCGCTAAACTTCTTACAGTAAATATTCATTAAATTAAAAGTTTTAGCGACTATAGTTCACATTCCCGCATATTAACAGCGCTTGTCGCGCTAAAGGCCTGCCTGGGTTGCCTTAATTTTGCCCTAAAATGTGAATGAATAATTTCCACGTAATTTGCTTATTAAGGCAACTGCACCACCGTTACATATGATCCGATAAAAGAATACAACACAGTCCTCGGAACTGGAATATCTGGAATGGTGCAACTAAAATTGAAGTTCAAACTAATTGACCAAGTTAAATTTCTGTCGAGGTATTAGAAACACCCACTGCTCTCTGACATAGTTAGACCACTAGTTACAGAGCTCCAAAAGTTCGAGGATATCTAGCCATAGAGTTTAGAAGATTCGAAATGCTTCATTTTGATGCTAAAATTATTTTGACCGCATCATAATATCTCTACATTTCTCTGCCAATCCATTCGGGGAAATACGGGCGTGATGTTATGTTATAATTTCTTAATATTTTAATATAGGTCCACTAAACGATACATTGGGCCTTTTTACTGAGATCTTAAATTTATTTGTAATAATATACCGATTTATATACAGAATAAAGTAATTGTTATCAATATCTTTCGTATTGAATTTGAATAATTATGCTGTTATACCGTAGACTAGTTTTATTATTAGGTCCTTATACATGAAATTAGCGTTTTACACGGAGAAAATGAAACGGAATTTTTTTTTATGAAATAATATATTTAATCAGTCGAAATATATACCATAGCTATCCATGCACTTTTGCCATTTCCTAGGTAGTTCATTGATCCCTTTGCTGAAAAAATTGTGGGAGCGAGAATCAACAAATTCTTTGAAGGCGGATTGGGCTGCATCAACGGAGTTGAATTTTTTCCTTAGTAAGAAATTGTCCAAATGCTAAAAGAAAATGGTAATCTGTTGGCTCAAGGTCCGAGGAGTATGGTGGGGTGTCGGAGATATTCCAACCGCAGCTCTTCCAATTTAACGATCGTTCAGTAGCAATTGACCAGTCTCGGTTGTTTAACGGCTGGCGTTTCCATCTTGATTTCCAATTGTTGATAGTACACTTCTGCAATAATCGTCTGGCTAGATGTTAGGAAACTGTAGTGTATGACACTAGCACTAGACCACCAAGCGCTTACCAGTACCTTTTTCTGAGTCAACTTTCACTTGGGACAGGATTTATCCAATTTACCTGGTTTCAACCATTGTGTTGATATTTCCGATTGTCGTACAGGATCCTTTTCATCGGTTGAATAATGTGACGCAGCACTCAACGCGTATTTGTTGATGTGCTTCTCTTAATTTATGCGGTACCCACTTATCGAGGTTTTTCATTTTTCCAATTTAATTTAAGTGAATTAAAATTCTTTTGTCTCTTACACCGCAGCCTGTCGCTAACTCTCAAGTGGTTTGGGATGGATCCGCTTCCACGATCACCTTTAACTCTTCATTGTCAACAAGGGTTTTCGCGCCGACCACGGGGTTGGTTCTGGAGGTCAAAGTTTCCAGAACGAAAACGTTGGAACCAAAAGCGTACCGTGCTTTCTTTTACAGTAGCTTCTCCATATACATCATTAATCCTTCGAGCTGTTTATGCAGCGTTGGTGCCGCGTTTGAACTCATATTCGTAAATAACGCGATACTTCAAGTTTTCCATTTTGGGAACAGAACGAAGTCAAAGAAAAATTAAACGGCGGAAACACAAATGAATTACGAAATTCGAAATAGAAATACACGAGCCTAAATTTAAAATTTATTTGAATTTGGAATTCGAAACCAACCCCTAGATATTTGAGGTGAAAGTGGCCATTCATCAAAACGCTAATTTCATGTGTAAGAACCTAATATATTCTCTACCTGATTTCATTTCACTCTGGATTAGATAGATGTGTGAGATATTCCATAAAATAATAATAATTATTATATGCAGTTGTATAGTTACATTTTAACAAATCTTCCACTTGTTGTACCGAAGTGATAACAAACGATAAAAAATGAGTCGCATTTAAAGTTCTCTTTCGAGTTTTAATCTTCCTAATCCTATACATGTGGGAAGTTATAAAATTTTAATCCGAAGTAAGGCGAGCCGACACCAAACTGTTGAATAATCTCTCTTAAAGAAATATCAAGAGTTTTAGGGACATAAAAATAACAGTTAAAAAACCGAACATTAAAACATTCCACATAAACTGGTACCACTCCCAGGGCTCTGATGTACTTTTTGATTACGTCCCCCGATACGTTTAGCAATAAATACGTTTAGAAATAAAGTTTTGTAATAGTCCTTTTTTAACATTTATTTTAACGAATAGTCCTTTTTTAACATTAAGAATATTTTAAAGGAACAGACCGGTATTCGTGGACTACATGTGCTAAAAGAAAAAATGTATATTTAAACTTCGATTGTAAAATACATCTATAAATCTTATATTATTAATTACACATGAACTTGATTAAAATGAATAAATTATTTTTACTAAAAGTAATCGGTCAATTAAGTGCAAAGTGCTAGCAACCCTGGCGAGGTCGCGGAACAAACGATTAGCAATTAAAACATGTTCCATTGCGTATAGAGACAACTACAAGTGACGGTAGCGTCATACGCCGCTGACAACGTCGCATTTTAATGTCAACATCATTTTGATTAACTCTAGGGTGTAGTGGCCCAATTTTTTTAAATGTCAATCTCGGCAACGTATAGCGTGATTACTTTATGCTGTATAGGATATTGTATTTTATTCATATGTATGTATGTGCAATACAAAACTACCCGACGATTTTGTTATTAACTTTCGTTTCGTTTCGTTATATATGAATGCCGTTCGCTGTATCTTTGTGAATAAATATCAAAGCGTTTTTAATGTTAGTTAATTGGCTTTTTTTAAATGTGCCTAATGTAAATTTTGGGAAAATATGAAAATTTAAGAAAATAATAATTAGAATTAAAAAGAAAATCGTAAACACCACTCCAACTCTCGAAATCGTAACTCTATATGATATCTCGATTATAACCGATGATACAAACAATATATGATGAAGCGAACCCTTAAATACAGTTTATATATATTTTTCCTCCTGTTTGTCTGTTCTTATATCATAGCCATTTTACTCAAATACTAAGTATAGACTAGTATCGATAAAATAGAAGACGGTAAGGCAGTTTTACATAAATCGCGATATGATTGTGTTATATTCGTACAATATGCATATTTACGGAGTCTCTTTAAGAATGCAGTTTAAATAAATCCCTAAAAGATTGTAGGGAATAAAAGGTAACTGGTACAAAAAATACTACATTCCTAAAAATATTTATATTGCATATTATTGATATAAATATACGAATGCTTCGTTGTTCGAGTGGCTGCAACCGCTACTGCTGATTGAGAAGTCCTAGATTTGATTTCCGTATCGGATACTTTCGGATTTTTCTAATTTAGATTTTCTATTAGTGGCTCGGGGTATAGATCTGTGCCCGGTGTATGACAACAGGCTTTCCATCTATTCGATGGTGGGCCGTAAACGTAAATGGGCGGTAAATTGGTGAAACATAAGTGTGTATTACATTCCTCTACCTACCCTTTCCATAATTACAAGTGTGCTGATACGTTTTTACGTTCAAGTTCTTATAAATTGCATCGTATTTAGAAATTTTTCAGCCAAATGTAGTCGACATAAAAAAATTAAGTCTGTTTTTTTGCTTTAAATTGTTTTATATTTATGTAATAATAATAAAAGTAAAGTTTAATATTAAAGGAGAAATTTGGAGAAAAAAAGGTTGATTTTATTGATAAATCGCTCCCGGGTGGACTCGAACCACCAGCCTTCCGAATAAATTCGGGCGCGCTACCGTTGAGCCACAAGAGCTGTGAGAAAATTGGCGATTATTCGCTACACTACTGATTATTTGGGAGTTTACTTTGTGATATCAATAGTAAAATAACAAAGTAACAATTACCATTTACATTGAGTTTTGTTAAAATCACGACCGCCCTTATTATTCATAAATCAGAACTGTTTGAAATGATGAACAAGAAATGATATCGTAGCAGTGCTTTCTGACTGTCTCATTGGTTGAGTGGTTTTATTACGTATTATATATATTTTAAATCTCAGTACTTTGCTACTTAGTTACTTAAATTCGGAGGACTTTATACTAATGTTAAAAACTAACAAGCGATATTTTTCGTGAACCTGTTAAATCTTACCTGGTTCGCGCCGTGACCTAAGTGTTAGTGCTTTATTAATATAGTATTGAATGGATACGTCATAAATTCGCCTGCGTGACATACGTACCTATATGTGAGCCCGTACGCGTTGATGTGAACAAATAATGTAACAGTCATAATGTTATATATAAGTATTGATCAATTATTATTATTACCTCCCTTAAATAAGATCTTGTCAAATACACATATCTAATTATTACCTTAATTGGATGATGTGTTGAGCGATGCCAAAATAGACACTGCGTGTCGAAAATGATACGTGTTATTCAGAAGCGGCAATAGAAAATGTAAGTATGTTTGGACAACAGGATAGCTTATAGTATAAGAATAAAATATGAAAATATTAGCTTTAAAAATATAATGTATGATAAAACCGACTGACGGTATATTCCATCCGGTTATACATCTGCAACTGAAAAAGTCAAAAGAAGTGTTCGCAAAGCATGTCATAAACAGACAGGCCGTCTAGTGGATTTCCAACTTCGCACTCGAGGGTCACAGCGCACCTGAGTTCGCCTTAAAACGTCTTCAACTTTATTAAGTCTTGGACACGCGTGTATCAATTGTAAGCATTGACCACGAGCCTTTCTAATATTTCTAATTTCTATAATGATTAAATCATTAAATAGTTGTTTTAACAGGCAAAACGAGTAACCTATAAACTCATCATCATCATCACCTTGTAGATGTAAACTGCTGCACATAGGCCTTCTTTAATAGACAGCTGTCCTTCCGGGCCTGGGCCTTCGAAATCCAGCAGCTTCCCTCTGTCTTCTTCTCCTGGTCGTCAAACCACTTGGTGAGAGGGCGACCTACGCTCTTTTTACCTAGATTTGACCGTCACTCGATGACCTTTCTTCCCCATCGGTTGTCGGTTACTCGAGCGACATGCCCATTGCCACTTTAACTTACTAATTTTGAAAGCTATGTCGGTGACCTTCTACGGTTCGGTTATGTTCGTCTTCGGATGTCACCTATATATACATTACTCCCACCTAATATCATCGGGAGAAGGGTGTAGCTGAAGAACAGCTCAGTATTTCGGTCCTATGCCATATGAGGCTGAGCCAACTTCTCTTACCCATCAATATTTAGAATATTTCGTTATGAAATTTTTACTTGTAATAATTTCTTTAGTCTCCCTTTTTTCTGGGCAATCACGTCAATTCTATTATTATTACTTAAAATGTTGCATTAACAAAAGATTCCTTTCTATGCAGTATCCACATATTAAACACAATTAAATTATAGTCGGATGATTTAACGAGCAAAGTACACGCCAATTAGTACCTATTGGTATTACGCAAAGCAAACCCTGTAATAACGTTCCGATAGAGAACTAGTTCTTGACACAGTACTTATACGATACTATTCACTGAATATATTACATCGTGATAATATATTGAATAACAGTCCTTATCTAAAATAAGTAGAAACTCGTTTGGTTACTGAGGTCGGAGATATTTGGCACTCGGTGCTCTCTGCTTACATCGCAAAGAAACTGGTGTGATTATATCATAATAGCAATTTAGCTATAACTGTGCTAGTAATAAAAATCTATTTCCATAAAGAATATAAACTGAGCATGTCTGTCATGTGAGACTTATTACTTCATGTTAATATTTCACGTTCTGTATAGAATCCATCAGATACTTTCAACTATGAACGGTCTAACAATAAAAATATAATAAAATGACGCATATAGTTCCCCGAAAGTATAGCCAGAGGAGAACAGTACAGCCGCTTTTCACAAGTTATACGTTCCATGGAGTATGGGGATGAGACCTTAGCTATATATATCCCGTACAATAAAAAATGTTGAACTACTAACATGATCGACAGGTGATATTTAAATGTGATTAAATCGTATTTTGTCCATTTCGACTTGATTTCAGCGTAAACAGTTTTATGATCAAAATGTTACGGATAATGTAAAAATGCATTTTTTAACATCTCTATATTTTTAGTCAATCATTTGACAGTTGCAATTCAAACGTGAAAAGGTGACGTTTTACAGAAAGATAAATTTTAATAATAATAATTATTATTAATTTTATGACACGAAAATTACCATGTAACGGCGCCAATGAGGCTATTTTTCTTATTACCTTCCGCACAAAGACGTATTGTTACCTTTGAATGCGCTAGAAAAATGGCTCAAGTCCATGTCGATTCAATTTTCCTAAATGCACTAATTTGTCCGGCTATGCGGAAGGCGTCTATAGTATTGTTTAATGCTGTTCAGAAACACCACATCATTATTAATACATAGCGTTTTTGTTACTTAATATGTGAACACAGACAGCCGGTGCATCAAATGAATCGATTTAGAAATGTATAATATTTCAATGGCACACGATGATGTCAAAGTTGACTTTTTAAAATATCATGAAAAAAAAAAACCTAACATCACGCCTGTTATCCCCGAAGAGGTAGGCAGAGGAGTGTAGAACACTCCCACGTTTCAC
>DWJK01003610.1:0-12920 GCA_018248815.1 Croniades pieria auraria
ATGGAATAGGTGGTGAGCCTATTGCCATACACCGGTCACTGTTCCAGACTCCGAGCCACTACTAGAAATTCTAAATGAGCAAAAAACCTAATTGTATCCGACCTGGAATTTGAACCCAGGACCTCCCGATCGGCAATCGCGCTTGCAACCACTCGACCAACGAGGCAGTCAGAGCAGTAAAGAGTACTACTAAATATTATATCCAATCTTTGTAGTATAGCTTTCTGACAGAAAATCCATGGGAAAACCTGTCGAAAATGTGTCTATCGACAGAATTTCTGGTTACGATATTAGATCGTCAAGCCAAAACCACGTCAAGGATATTATGTCAAAAATTGCTATGTACAGGATTCATCCTTTATGATCATAATACGATGGTGGGAATAAAATGGGGTGGCTCTTGGTGACATAAAAATAATTAAAGGGTTTATTTATGTGACCTGTCTATAAAATTTATCACCTGAACAATGACTTTTAACGCCCAAACGTAGCATAAACTTGAGTATAATAAAGATGAGGTATCCATAATCACAGTTGTAAGTGCGCGTGCATCAGGTAAAATTTTACGTAATATCACGCCTGAGATCCCCGAAGAGGTAGGCTGAGGAGTGTATTACATTTCTATGCTACACCAGTTACGCTTACGTCCTATTATGAAATAGGTGGTGGAGCCCATCGCCATGCACCTGGAACAAATCCTGACTTTGAGCCACTACTAGATTTTTGAAGATAGAAAAATTAAATAGCACCCGACCCGGGATCGAACCCAGAACCTCTCGATCGAGTCGCGCTTGCAACCACACAACCTACCAGGCAGTCATGAAAATGAAGTTTAATGAAAATTATATTATTATCTGTCATTGTGGACAATTTCTATAAACACTCTCGGTTGTAAGAAATCTGTGCATATAAGTATGGTTAAGTACTTAATTTTGTAGCTGGAATAGAACTTTAGGTCTTTAATTTAAGATAGTTCTATGCTGGGTAAGAACATGTCCTGACAGGATACACACGACAAAACATTTAATAATAATGAATGAATAGTTCAATACGAAAGAAATCACTCAGAGAGATAAAGGTTAGCGTTCCTAATTCCAACCTACCACAGGTATCACAGATCTGCTTTCGCAATCGAAAAAGAAGAGAAAGGTCACCGTTAAGCTGGAAAAGCGTGGGTTAATGTATCTTTCGTCTTTTTAATTAATCTTGGTAAAAAATCTAATCTTCAGACCAGACGCAGCTGGATATGAGTCGAACATTATCCGGGTATCTCATAAGGCAAGTGTATCCAACCCTTCAGCCATACATTGATATTATGGCTGTTTACAACCAAGTCACGTTTCACCGAACGAACTTAATGATACGCGTTCGTACTGAATAGATGTTCCAAAATATCCTTAGGTATTTCTTTTCAAATGTTTCTTTCGCCGGACCGCGTCAGGAATTCGTTTCGGGTGTTTGGGATGGAATTGTCTTACATTTATTTTGATAGCGAGCAAAGTCTTGGAAGATTGAAAGAGTTCCGACGATGTCGGAGTTGAAATAATTTAAATTTCATATTATTCAATATCCAAGATTCATCTTATTTTTCAAATAAATATTAGGATGGATAAATAATCCAAAAATGTACCCCTTGAAATAAATGGTTTAGTATTCTAATCATTCAGTATGGCGCATCATTTAGTTGCCCAGAATTATTATCGTTCTTTTTGAACTTACGTAACATCACGCCTGTAACCCCCAAAGGGGTAGGCAGAGGAGTGCACCCCTACGTATCACCAGTTACGTGTAAGTCCCATAATGGAATAGGTGGTGAGCCTATTGCCATGCACCGGGCACACATCCAGACTCCGAATCACTACTAGAAATTCTAAATTAGAAAAATCCAATAGTACCCGACCCGAGATTTGAACCCAGGACCTCCCGATCGGCAGTCCCGCTTGCGACCACTCGATCAACGAGGCAGTCATTAATTAGTTGTAATTTTACATTCAGTAATTGTATTCATAATTTTAAACAAAAAATCAGTTAGTCAATATTAATGTTAGTTTTATTCATAACAATTAATCGAGAAGGCAGCAGTTGTGTCGTCAGTGTCAGTGTATATATCTCTGGGATCCACGTGAAATAGTCCATTTACATTCATAGCAATCAGTCACATGGATTACAAAACTGACCATAGATACCGGGTAAGTGGTAGGACGTTTGAAAATAACGTTGGAGAAATTTTTAAAATAGGGCGAATTTCGAAGTATTCTATTTGCGTCTTGTATCAAAGTCCTAGTTAGAGTTCCAAGGATATGACACAAAAGATGTTTTAATCAACAGTTTGCACATGCGCGCCAACTGTCTCTTGTTTCACAATGACTTAACTTTCTCCGAATCGTGTATCGCCATGTTGTTGATTTAAAATGCGGTCCCTCGATGGCGGCGAACAGCCGCACAAATATAGGTATAATACAGACATTCCTGCTCAGTTCATTTGATATTATTGAATAGTAATTTAAAGGTGCCCTATGAAAGATGGAAACGAAATAAATGAAAATCCGACAACCGGTAGAGTAGGCGAGTTCTGGAGTGGAGACCGCAGCTCGGCAAACGTAGTGTAGGACGCCCTCCGGCCCGGTGAGATGACGTTCTGTGAAAAGCTGCAGGCAGAAGCTGGATCCGACAAGCCGAGGACAGGACACGATGACGCACATTAGGGGCTTATGTCCAGCAGTGGACTGAGATAGGCTGATGATGATGATGACAGATGTTTGCCAGGATAGTTGAGAAGGTGGATTGAATTTTGATTCCCATGTTGTTTGTTAAAATTCAGCAACTCATCTCTTCAATTCAATTATGAGTTATAAGCCAAATAGAATTTAAGCCAATTTCGCTTCAGTATCTAAGCTGCAGAGGCGATAGCTTTATTCATATAATTGTTTCTTGGTATAAAGGCTTGAAAAATACAAATACGTTGGGCTAAAAATATAGGTACATACACTAACTGTAAACTTTAGAACTCTACATTCTATGAGGCTTTTTTGGCTACCGTTTTAATTGTGACCAATTCAAAGTAATTAAAACCATCAAACGCTTAATTAGGTCTAATAATAAGTATAAAATTTCTGTGACTTTGAACTTTTATTGGCAGTAACCTTGAGTAGAACTACAATGATTACAATATATGACACTATTCTAAACGACATAAGGATTACATTACAGTGAATAGAATATTGCGTTAAAAATTGACGATTTGTATCACTGAATAATATGGTTAAAAATGTACCGACTTAACTCACGTACATTTTTCGGGATGGCCCGACTAGTTTCGGACCTGTACGAAGTCCTTCCTCATGAGCTCCCGCCGCTTGCAGTGAGGTCGCGACCAACACTCAAGAGAGGAAGGACCTCGTACAGGTCCGAAACTAGACGGGCCATCCCGAAAAACGTACGTGAGTTAAGCCAGTACATTTTTAATCATGTGTATAAATACCCATGAAACATTTAATAGTAACACTGAATAATAGTTGATATTAGAACAATAAGCATTAGAAAGATTATTTTCAAAAACAATTGTGTAAAATTTTCTAAAGTCAAGGCCAGATTTTATTATCTGTTGTCTGGACAGACTTATCATTGTACAGTGTTCAACAGCCTGGCGTTTCCTTTATAAAATCTTGCAAATTACATATGCATATAAAATTTGACCAACACTTTAAGCGGACATTTTACTCACCTATTCATATTTTCCGTACATACCTTAGATTAAAAATGATTGAAGCCCTACATATTATTTGAATATTATTTGGTCATTTGAACCGCGATTTAAAAATTTTATTTGCCTAATAGAAATAGGTTATTCAAGTTACTCGTGCGATCCTATAGCAGACAGCTCTGTACCCCAAAATTTCTAATTCACCCTCTGTTATGTATTCCTATAACATTATTACGTATTTTGAAACATACAATTTTATTTTCTCGAGTCCAAACTTCCATTGAAAATTTAATAGATAAAAATATTTATTCGATTTCAGTTTAAATTATTTGAAAAACATATCTATTTATCTGTTTTTAAACTGTCGGTCGTTATTTCGGGTCAAGTGATCGTCCCCTATTCATTAATCTGTTGGCCTTCTAATTGTGACGTTATGATTCATTTCGAGAAACATTGGCCGCTACGAATTTTACTAATCACTTAGTAACAAATTCACGTTTCGTATATACAAGTACTTTGCCAGACTGTAAGTAAATCACCCCGGGATAATATTCAGGAGTGTATTGCAACAATTTATTCCGAAAATCCAAAGATATGTAAATAGAAAAAGTGTAGTAGGACTGCGTTTAAGACATTCGTTTAACAACACTTTGATTACAAACTTTAAACATAGTTAAAATGCATACAAAGATCTTCTTCAGCAATACATGTTACAAACCCGGAAAGTTTTCCATAATTATTGTGTCATATCTATTTAAGAAACCTTAACAAGTACAGAGCGTGGAAATGAATGAGTGCAAAAACCGCATCCAAGCAAAGCATAACTCTTATGATGAAGATCTAGATGAACATAACCGAAGAAATCAAGCTAAGCTGGATTCACTCGCAGTATCTAAAGACTTCTTTCGGTCCAAAAACGATCTGACCGGTTGTATAAGAGATATCAGGACTCCTGCTATAACAATCCAGAATCCGGCTAAGTAGAAAGCGAGTTCCCATGATAGTGTCAAGTCGTATATGAGACCTGAAAAGGAAATTTACGATTTAATAACCAACGACATTGAGAAACGACTATCTGCACAATAGACTTATGTATCTAATAAATCCTTAAAAAATCTGATGTCATAATTATTAACAATATAGTCTGGTTAAATTAAAAAATATATCATTATCATCATCATGTCAGCCTTTTCCGCTCCACTGCTGGACATAGGCCTTTCCCAAAGTGTGCCACAACACTCGATCTCATCCAGCTACTACCAAAAATATATGTAACATGTACTCGTAAATAGAAAATTAATTATTGGCAATGATATGCAAGGGTGAAGAAAAACATCGTGAAGAAACCTGCACACCTTACAATTTATAAAAAAAAAAATTTTAAGATGTGTGAAGTCTGTCAACCCGCACTTTGCCAGCGTGGCAGACTATGGCCTTAAGACTCTCATTATGAGAGGAGACTCATATTCCATCAGTGGAATGACAAATGGGTCGATTATTGTTTTTTTTTTAAAGAGAATCAACGATTAACGTTGTTGGTTATTGTTTTGGGCACACCTCTCGGACTTGAGCTCGCGGCCATTCTTAAAAACGATATTAAGACTAAAGACTACTAAAATTAAAACTACTCCTTGTGAAGGTCTTTAAAAAAATTTCTCCTTTTATTTAAAGACAACCAGTACCGCATCGATGCTTTAATCAGTTTTAATGAGTTTATTATTATTCCTTCATAAATTACCTATTTATATAATTATATGCTATATTACTTTTGAATATCCATACCAGATAATGGAGGTCCAATTAGATGTCCAATGCCCTGAGCCAGCAGAACCAATCCATATGCCGATGTGAAATCATCCAGTGACACTAGCTTCACGAGCAAGCTTGGAGTGAAAGTAAACGATGCTGCAAAAAGCAACCCAAATGCTGCAGAAATAGATACTAATATCCAGTAATTTGATAGAGCCAGAGGTATCGCAGCAACAGATGCGCCGCAGAAGATGAGACAGACCGCATAGAGACCTCCTATCGACACTTTAGGAAAGTCTCCTATCCAACCAAGGCCAATCTGAAATTAGAATTATTTTTTAAACTTTAGTAACCACAAGGTACAAAATTAGTATTCCTATAGAGAAACAAAATTTAAAGGTATAATTATATTTCGACTGCAGTAATATACTATTGATAGAAGGCTTTCTTCATGCTAATAACTTAGAACAGACAGGTAATATCGTCAACAACAGCTACTGGACAATAATAGTCTTCCTGTAATATGATAATATGGTAATATAAAATGACATACATAGTAGCATACGAGTATGTTATAAAATATGATTTAGACTTAGAAAAACACACAACATTAGTCCACTTGCAATTTTATATAAAAGCTTAAAAACGATCATAACATTCTAATTGTGTTTTTTACGAAAATAAATTATATTATATATTATGAAATTAACACTAAATTTAAGATGCGGTTTGGGAATTTGGCACAGATATGAAAACAGCGCATGACATTCGAAATCTGGAGATTGTCTATTTTGATCAAAAACATTTAGATATATCGATATCTCTGCAGAACCTCAGAGTTATGTTTCTACTTTACCTGAATTAATTTTAATATGTATACTTGCATCTCTCTTTGACAGAGGGAATTTGTTATGAGCATATGAGAAAAAAAAGCAGTGATAGCCTAGTGGTTAAGAATTCAGCCTCTCACTCCGAGGATGCTGGGTACAAACTCACGGCGCGCACCTCTTTACAAAGAGCATTTTAAGTTTAAATATCACTTGCTAACAGTGAAGGAAAACATCGTGAGGAAACCTGCACAAATTAGAATTTATAAAAAAAAAAATTCTAAAGTGTGTGAAGTCTGCCAACCCGCACTTGGCCATCGTTGGAGAACTATGGCCTTAACCCTCTCAAAATGAGAGGAGACCCATATTCCAACAGTGGAATGACAAATGGGTTAATTAGAATTTATTTTTTATATAAGAAATATCCCTCTAAAATGGAAGGATCTTAACTAACAAATCACAATAAAACTTTGAAGCATATGTATGGTGCATCAATTCTCTAAATTAAAAACCTTACAAGATATTACCATTCCAATAGTATTCGTAATACCGATTACGCTTAAGATAAGAGCTCCGTCGTCTTCAGAATACCCTTTGTGGGTCATGTGTTCAGCCAGATAGAAGTAGGGTACGATAAACCAGATGAAGAGTATGATGGTGCCAAGGCAGAGCAGATTAAATGGCATTTCCTTGAAAAGAGCCACGTTGAACATATCAGCGAGGCAGCTTACGCAGTCATCGTACCAATTCTGTGGAAGCACGTTTACCTAATCATGAATAATATATTTAAATTTGTACAATGAAATAATGTGTCCGAAAGAAGACAGAAAGAAGACAGAAAAAAAAGCAGTTACAACCAAAAATAATAATATAGTGACGTAAAATGCTTCTATTAAATTAATCTTGCAATAAAGTGCACTTCTAACGGGTTTTGGGTAATATTAAACAAATTTAGTATTATATGACATAATCGTAAAAATTTTTACCTCTTCTTGTTCATTTACGGTTATCATTGAATTTTTATATATATCCGGGCAAGACGAAGCCTTCAATCTATACCTCTTAATGTTCAACATTGCATTTCTGTGACTAATTGAATTTAGTGGCATCTTTAAATCTCTTAAGTAATGGTGATTAATTGATAATTGCTTTTTGAGCCAATCTTTCCTGCTTTCTCTACTATCTTGCTTTATAAGTTCTTTACTGTCTCTGGTCTCTGATTTTGATTTTCTCAAGGGCGGCCGTTTGTTGGGGCTCTTTAATTGATAATCGTCAAAAGTCTTCTCCTTTCTGTCATCATACTTTTCTGACCGTGTTCGTTTTAAAACTTCTCCCGTGTATTTCACAACCGGTGGACTGTTGATTGCGCCTTCAGTTGCATTATTTGCTTTCACAGAATCTCCGTTATGGTTCAACCATGGATATTTTAAATCTGTTCCATACTCCTTGTTCGTATTACTGATTAATTTATCAAGCATTGTTGTCGATACCTAGAAAGAGAACATATTTTTATATATACCTACCATAATACCAACTAATATGCATGATATATGAGGATAATATAAAAATATTTAACCTTATCGCTATACGTAAGATAAGATGGTAGATTAATAACGGAACGCGATCTTTGATTATCTTGCTCTTTTTTTAGTAACGTCGTCCTTTCACGTTGCTCGATAGTTTGATCATCATCGTTGATTACTTTCTCAGTACCCACTGCCGTTATCATTTGCTTCGTGTTCTTTCCTTTAGTCACTGCTTCAAAATCGTTTGGATTTGAAATGGTTACAGAACTTGAATTTTTAGACTTACAGTCTTCTTTGTTACGCTTATCTTTATTCCGTTCCTTTTTCTGTTCTATAATCCACCATTCAGGGTCACGCATTACACACCCACATACGCATAAGTTAAGAAGTGTTCCAGATAAAAGAAGAATTGTTCCTCTCCATCCATATTCTTCAATAAAGTATTGAGTCATAGGTGCATATACGAATGTTCCAACACCAGTTCCACAAGCTCCTAAGCCGACGGCTAAGTTCCTCTTCTTTTCAAACCAATATGCAATGGATACAACAGCAGTTACATATACAAGACCCAATCCTAATCCAGCAATGACACCAAATGTTATCATCATCATTTCTAATGTAGTGGAAATAGATGCCAAAACAAATCCTAAAGTGGAAATCAAACCACCAAGGATGGTCATAGAACGACATCCATATCGGTCAACTAAGGCGCTCATAACAGGACCGGAAAGTAACGGTACAGCGATAAATAAACTACCGATCCACGCAGTTGTCGATTTACTTGCTTGAAATTCATCAAGAAATTCAATGTACAGAAGTCCAAATGAAAAGCTTATGCCATCTGCAATCATTGAAATAACGAACGAAGACAAGACGACTACCCAACCCCAACCACCATCTGGTATTGCTACTTTATTGTCTACAATTGTTAAAGGTACATTCTTCAAGCTACACCGCAGCACATCTGCATTAGGGTTTTCTGTTATTTTTACTTGAAGTTCCTTTGATGCCTCATTCTGATCTATTCCATTTTTTGTGTCGTTTTGTTCTTCTCCAAGTAAATCAAGTTTCTTGTCTTTAGCAGCGAATGGGCTTAAAATATGTTCTCTATTACTTACGTCGATGTCTGGACTAGAAAATGAATCAACTTCAATACTCGAGGAGTCATCGTCTTTTCCGATTCCAGAAGTAGAATCTGATAAAAGAGATTCGCGAACCGCATCTTGGGCTCGAGCCCTTTCTCTGGGAGTTCTGCTATGGCGTAGTGTAATTGGCTTTTCTAATTCCGTTGTCATTATATATATATATCACCTGAGTTATATAATACTGGCAGTGGTAAGGAATTCCTTAAGAAGGAATTACTTAGTTAGGTACGGAATTAAGTTCTTAATCTTGGATCCCGCGCGAAATATCGACTTGACTTTCTTGCCACGCTGTTGAGTTTTAGTGTATTGGGTTTATTTTGGCAAGATACCATCAAGAATTTTATCAAATATCCAAAGTTAGCAACAGTGACGTCACCCATGCACACGTGTTTGCAATTAGTAGCGCAAAATTGCGCCACAACTTGTGATCGAAGGTTTCGAACTTGACAGGATGCGAGTAGACATCCACGCATCTGAAACAGAAATAATAAGGCTTCGAACAAGTGTCTATAGTATTCAGACTAGTGGTCACATTGGTAATGAACCAAACCTATGATAAGATAAGATGCTAGCCAGTTCGTTGTGAATTTCTTCAGCCTTGTGCAGATAATCTGACTGATTTAAAGGTTGTCGTTATAGTGGCAAAGAATTTTATGACATAATAATTTTATTATGAACTGTAGAGTATAAGATTTACTTAATATTGGTATTACGTTAGCCTAGGTACAGTTTCAAGGTAGCGTCGGAGTTGTATGATCATAAAGGTAATACTTTTTTAATATGTACGGTTGCTCTTCCTTTATCTTTTATTATTTAATCAGGCATATTAAATAAATAAAAGAAACGGGAGGTAGATAAAGAACGTAATGATGATAATGTCCTTGTCCAACATTAGCTTGCTTATATAAATCATATAATAATAAGCGTTGATGATTTAAATTTTTGAGATAATGTAATAGCTATTACCCAGTTTTATCCTATAACTGAAAAGAGCTAATTGTCGTAACGGGTACAGGCGGATTGGGGGAATAGAGGAACGGGGGATTGTTAGCATCCTTAAGCCTCCAGTGATGCTTAACGACTGTTATTTCATGGTAACGATATCATCTGACTGCTGAACATGTGCTATAAAGCACTAAAATGTGAAATGTGTCCTCTAAAGTACTGAAGTTCGGAATGAGCCCTCTAAAGCACGGAAATACAGAAACAATAGTAAAAGTTAACTACTACTGATCACGACATTTACGAGCCAACCACGCCCGGAATTCTACAATTCTTCAAATCGCTCACAATCTTCGTCAAGGCCACCAGCGCTTCGACTAGCAATAAAATATATCTTTCCTCGAGAGCAATAAAATACAATAAACACTTCATATCACATTTATAGAAAATAATGGCTGTAAAAACAACTAGACACGGAAAAATGAAGGTCGACTTTTAAAACATGTGAATAAAAATTATCAATGGTTTTAATTTGCCGCTAACACTAAACATCGTTATCATCATCGACGTTACATTGTTGGACAAGAATTAACTGTCACAATAAGAAGGGCTAAGATCTCACCCGATTTCATACGAGTTTGAAAATATTATGGAGGGCTCTAAAGTTACAGTCAGTTATGAAAGTTAAATACGACATTGTTCAATAGACTTAGTGAAACTAATAAAAGTAAGATACAAACCCAAATAAAAATAAATATCAAGTAAATAAATTATATCGTATCACCAATCACAGCAGAATCGAGCGATATTAACATATATCCAAGTTTTGACTGTACATTGGTAGGCACTCAACGCATCACGAAGACATACTTTGCCAACTCATAAATTACCGTAAAACAGTTTTATCAAGGATTGTAGTCTAGTCTAACCCAAGTTATGCTGCAGACTGTGGTAACTTAATGCTCTATAACGTATATTTTTCATTTATCGAATAGCAAATAAGTGCCTAATCTGTCTCATACATTATGTGGGTAACAATGATAAATATAGCGTCGTGCCAATTACCCCGAAACTAATAGTGCTCGGCCAATGAAAGATTGGCGGTTATCGATACCTAGTGTAATTAAAAAGACCTTGCTTTAGCTATTTTCTATCTAAACTTTAATAATTACAAATTATATTGTTTTGCACTAGTTTATTTCTCGTAACCAAAGTTTTTTCCTTCAGTAAGAACGAGAAATAGACTGGGATACATTGTAACTTTATCAACTAAAGATTTGCTTGGCTTTTCACACTTATAAAATGTGACGGACTATGGCCTTAACGCTTATAACTTTAAGAAAAATCTGATATCCAATATATTGATAGGGTCGATGTTTGTGATGATAAAATATTTAATTACTAAACTTAGGTACATCTTTTTGGAATTACATCCTGAAAAGTTTTGTGTAATATCATATTACAGGATTCAGCCTTATTAAAAATATAATATAAAATAATGGAACGCAACATCGCGACTGTAATTCCCAAAGGGGTAGGCAGGGGGGTGCAGCACACTCCCATGTTTCACCACTTGCGTTTACGTCCCTCTATGGAATAGGCGGTGAGCCTATTGCCACACAAAGGGATAGATCGAAACTCCGAGCCACTATTAGAAATTTCTATTAGAAAATCTAAGTGAAAAAAGTCCAATAGTAGTCCGGGTATAGAATCCAGGTCTTCTGGATCAGCAGTCGCGGTTCTTCGAGCAACTAGGCTGTCATAAAATGAAGGCCCTCTAAAAATAAAACATTTCAGTTTCATTTCAGAAAATATTATCGAAATACCCAAAAATACCATTTACTATTCTTTCTTGTCTTTTTCAATACAAAATAAAACCATTCATTTAGCATGTGGAGTCTGCCAATAAAGACAATGGCGGCCTTCAAACTGAAGGTTGACCTTTAGCGTTAGACTTTTCAAATACAGGGAGTCATGGTATCGTCTTCTATTCGACTACAAAAATGTCAAATTTTTGTTTGGCTTAGCAAATGGACGTTAAATTTATGAGACATGAAATACTAATGGACTTTGACTTACGACAATAGTTGCCTTTAATTACTTTTTTATATCAAAGATATTCAAGTTATCATCATAGGTATGAGGTTATTCCTTTCGTCGAATAGTTTTATTCTAAAGACACTGATATAGTAAGCTACAAGAGGAAGAGTTTCCGTCAGAAGGTTGTTTTTATCAAACATCATACTGTTATGTCTAATAATAATCGATTCATTTGTCATTCTACCTGTTGGAATATGGGTCTCCTCTCATATTGAGAGGGTTAAGACCATTAGTCTGCCACGCTGACCAAGTGCGGATTGGCAGACTTCACACACCTTAGAATTTTTTTTTATAAATTTTTAAGGTGTGCAGGTTTCCCCACGATCTTTTTCTTTACAGTTAGTAAGTGATATTTAAATTTAAAACGCACTTTTGTAAAGAGGTGCGCGCCATGGATTTAAACCCAGCGCCCCCGGAGTGAGAGGCTGAATTCTTAACCACTAGGCTATCACTGCTTTTGGACTGGGATGGTTGACTCTAGTATATATTACTTGTAATTAGCAACTACAACTACTCCAAAGCATATTTAAATCGTCTCTGTCGCTTTAAATTAGTGTTTTATTTATTCCCGTGTAAATATAAAACGCTTTGAACGTAGTGTTTGATTCTGATGTTTTTTTCGAATGTAACGGTTTTAATTTGAATTGTTGATTTTAAAAATAATTTATCATTCGGCGTATTGGTGGAGGAAAAAAACTGCCAAAAATTCGCCTAGACAACTCAGTTTCCACAACGTTCTCTAAGGCTTATCGAATATACTGAACCGTACTTGGTAAGTGTGGAGACTGGCTTTAACTCTTTCCATTAGGAAAGAAACAAAAAGCTTGCGTATTAAAACAAAAAAAAATTAAAAAAAAAAAGCTGATGACGTCATTGATTGGAATTAAATGGAGTTTGAAATTACATTAATTGGTTTCAACACAAGAAT
>DWJK01003611.1:0-12918 GCA_018248815.1 Croniades pieria auraria
GCTGGCCGAATGTCCTAAGCGTCCAAGTATCCTAAGATGGAACACGCAATCCTAGATAAAGCCTATTCATCCTGACCCTGAAATCCTTCAGCTATATTTGTCCATTTCTTACCCGTCAGGATTCCTGTGGATATTTAGCTGTTAATAGATTCAAATGATTTATAATCTACCCGACAATTAGGGAAAGAGTACGGACAATACTTGGACTGACTAGACCGACTATAAACAAAATATACAAACTATCGTAACGCGTGCACAGCGCGGACTCAGTCTGTGGGAATTTATCTTAAAAGTAGTAGTACCTTTATTTGCACATAAAAGTTACAGGTTCCAGGTGACTGGAGTTTACACTCAATATATACTCGATATATATCCTGTGAACTGGCGCTCTCGTTGAGAAGCTCTCCTGGTCCCGCATTCACATTGCATTGAGCGCATACAGAATGGGGAGTGGAGTGGGGGAGGGAAAGGGAGGGGGGCAGTCGAGATGGCACTTTGTGAATCAAACAAAACAAACCGCCGATCGATACGTTAGTCTGCGAGACGTCATAACGGTTGAGTTGAATGGATTATCTCGTGTGTGTCAAACAATGGCTGTTATAAGGCACGTAAATAGTAAGTGTACAGGTAAACTTGAGACACTAATTATTGTGAACCTGACACAATTCTCTTTGGAATGTGCGACATGACGAAAATCGAAAATACTTCATCAAAATGGTAACAATTTAAAATATTACGTCATTTTTATTCAAGCGTAGACGCTAGTAACGAATGAGCGAAACGACAGGTTGAAATTTTTCTCATATCCATTTTTCTTATTTTTTCTGTGTGTACATAAATAAATTAAAAACATTAACGCTGATGATGACGAGTTGGAAGCTAAGACGTTGTTCAATAATGAAAGTGCACATAAGATTTTGTGAGATGATGGAGTATAAGTGGAAAGATATGCTGTCGATTTATACATCACTCTCAACACGTTGTTGTATCTAAATACATCACTAGCTTTTCCATTGAACAATATGAAACATTATTAATAATAATAAAACAGAAAAATGAAAAGAAAAAGTAAAGAGAAAAAAGAAAAAAAAAAGAGTAAAGACGTGCGTACCATGAATTGGAACCCAGCGCTCCGGAATGAGAGGCTGAATTCTTAACCACTAGGCTATCACTGCTTTTTACTAAGTGACTATTTTGAAGAATTATTAATTAGTTTAATTTCATATTAGCATGGATGGTATCACGAGGTTGCGTTGGCTATCTTTGTCCTATAAGACGCTCATGTTGATCACCCTTAACCCTTCTTATTCTGTGAGGACGCCCACGCCCAACAGTGAAACGATAAATTAGAATCGACGACAATAATGTGTTGTAAAAATCATTAACACATAACTTAGTCGTTACAGCATTCAGTCTGGATATAATTAAAGCAACAGACAGTTTTCAAAACGGAACGCAATGCAAAAAGCGGTGAGCCTTTTATGAAATTCGTGAAAGAATAATGAAATCAAAAAAATATGACCGCAACGTGTTTACCACCCGCATGATATGTTATAAGTGCAACGTGTGTTGGGCAACACGATGATCGTTAAAGTAGTGAACACACTCTTACCGATTTCAACGTCGATAAAGTTACCGTTGTAACGATTATCTTTGTGGTAATAAAGTATATACATTTTCGTAATCGCTTATTAAGAAACGCTGAGAAATAATAACACCAGGTAAAAATAAAAACAGAAATGAAAACAAAAGTTGACAGCGATAAAATTTAAGTTTTCCAACCTGACAAAGATATATATGAGGACAAACGTAAAACAATGACTGTGATACGAATCGATTGATATGGGACGATGATAAGTCAATGTTTGATGATAATCTTTCCGGTGATAACGCCAGAGAGAGTAATGTGGAAATTTTCGTAAAACCATAAGATAAAGTAACGAAACCCAAAAAAAGACGGTGTGACAATGATAATGGGGGATCGAGTGATAACGATCGTGGAGGCAATGAGTCTCGATTTAATATTTTATTCCCATTCGCCGACTTGTAACCACATTTTGCGATTTCGATGTAATTTTATACCCGTGCGTGCCGTGCTGTGTGGTAATACATTATTTTTACAGTTGATTGTTTAAACTGACAATAAAAACAAATATAATGGGCTTGTTAGTGAAGATCGTACCGTACGGTCAAAATCCATTACATATGTATGTATATGAATATTTGTTCAGAATTCATTGAATCATAGGCATTATATGAAAATCCAATGTAAATATTTGAGTTAAACTGACCATAACATCACGCCTATATTTCACTGAAGCGGTAGAAGTGCTGAAAAGGGCCGAGAAGTGTAGCATTCACACTTTTTTCCACTCATATTTTAAACCATGATATTCCATGGGGTGAGCCTATTGCCTGTTGAATTATTTCGTAATTATCCGCAATATATGAATTGCGATGAGGTACATCTTCATTACAATATGCACTTTACTAACCGAGCGACTTAGTAACGTCAATCCGACTTTGTAGCAGAGAGAATAGTTTCCGATCGCAGTAGCTCTGCGCCGCATCGAGGCTAATCCGCGTTACCGAACTTTGGTTTGCGGTCGGACTGCAGCGCGGTCTCGTAATAGAACGTTAGTCAACAGATCTCTTAGCCGCTGAACGTATTCGGATAATTAGACATTCTATTTAGATAGTCACTTAGTTAATTTATGATTATGTATGTAACGGCTTAACTCAGTAAGTTTTCGGGATGGCCCGACTAGCTCTCCGTCGCGATCTCGCTGCGAACGGTGGGAGCTCATGGTGAAGTACCTCACGAAACATTTAATAGTAAAATAATCCTCGTTCCATTTATTGCCTGTTATAGGCATTACAAATTAGTAACCTTCAAATTAACTATCACAATGCATTTAGGTTGCCTGGAAGAAATCGCTACTTTAGCGATAAGGCCGCCTATTGCATTTTTTACATATTTTTGTGTAATTTTTATTTTCTCCCTTATTGTTTGTTATTATGTATACAGAGTTCAGTGTGCAATAAAGTATATTGTATTGTATTGTATTGTATTGTCTGGATTTCTGCTAGGCGCGTGGCAAAAAGCTCACCGCCTGATCCACAGTGGAACGTGAAAATGAGACTAGTAAAACGTAGAAGTGTAATAGACTCCTCTGCCTGACTCTTCGGAGATTACAGGCGTGATGTTACTTTTTTTACTGAAATATAACTAGGTAACCGTTTATATAGTCCAAATATACTGTAAATTCCCAAGTACCCTACATATCCATTATTTATTATATAACTACGTCATCACTATCATCTCATTTATCTTTCCGCTGTTGGAATGCCACTAGAGTCCATCATGTTGAACTAGAGTGGTTGACAGACATCACGCACGTTAAGGAACATTATGGAGAATTCTGAAGCGTGCGGGTTTTTATACGATGTTTTCCTTTAGCGTTGTATCGAGCAATATCATATCTAAGTCCACATCTTACTCCGTAACACAGAAATGCAAAGCAGGACTTTAAACCCAGATTTATTGTCTGAGACACTAAATTTTGAGCCATTTCACTACGGCTTTATATACATAAGTACGTGTATAACGATTGCCTTGTTCGTCGACTGGTTACAAGCGTGAGCGCTGATTGAGAGGTCCTAGGTTCGAATCCCGAGTCAGGTACTGTTGGATATACCCTACTTATAATTTCTAGTATAAATTTCTAATAGTGGCTCGGAGTTTGAATCTGTGTCCGGTGTATGTCAATAGGCTCAACATTATATGGGGGGATGTATATTTAATTGGTGAAACGCGGCAGTGTACTTGACTCCTGTGCCTACCTCCAAGGGGATTACAAGCGAGATGTTCCGTATACATATATGACTGTACTGCAAAACAAATTGAATTACAATCCAATTTAGCTAGATCAATACACAGAGTAGACCAATATCACGCCTTGGAGCCAGCGGGGAGCTGCAATTTGCAATACAAACGATAAACTCGCCAATATAATAGCTTTTCATATAATTGAATGGAATGTAACTGTTATGTTCATAATATTGATGCTCTTTATTACGGTTTCGATCCGAACATTCGAGTTCAAGGGAGGTTGTATGAAGTAATGTATTGAAAACATTGCTTATTGAGGAAATGATTATCTCTATGAAACTACGAAACTTTGGACTTATGCGGTTATGATAATAATAAATAGATAATAAACTTTATTACTTATTAACCGTTGTAAAGTCTGCCAACCCGCACTTGGCCAGCGTGGCAGACCACGGCCTTCGCCTTCTCAATATGAGAGGAGACACATATTCCTCACATTAACAACTACGCAATACTATGTACAACAATTAATTCCTTGAGGGATACATTTCTTGGAAAACGGGCACAACTCAGCTTCGCGAACGCGGGATGCATATCCTGGGTAGCTCAAGCATATACGTAATTATGTAGGTACTGAAATAAGTATGATGTCCAGTTACGAGACTTAAATCAAGACCTGGCACTCGACAGTTGAGTGAACCTGATAGATTATCAAAGAACGTATTGATGATGGAGATTAGTGACTATATAATTTCTCAGAAATGTTGGATCTTTATGAAGAGATTGATGAAAGTGGAGGTAGCATGGCAGGTCTAGAAGGATAGAGATATGTGGCACTCCGTGCTCTCTCCCCGTAAGGGTCTTGGTGTGAAGACATATATGTACTTATTAGATCTTTAAACCCCTTTTAATGGAAAAGAATAAAAGCTCAGTGGCGAAACGTTGATTACGACATAGGTGCAAACAAAAAACTCCGATTGTTAACAGCTGTGGGCATTGAGTTTAAATAATTGAAAAGTGTCACAACACGGCCAAGAACAAATCAAGACGGTGACGTCACCGTGGAAGTTTCGAGAACTTTGAGTTGAAGTGAACACGTATTACGGGGATTTGAGACAAAAGGAGAGTTGATGTTGGCTGTTATCCAAGTACGTCGTTTGTCAATAAAGCTTTTACTAGTTTGACAATTGAATTTGTCAAATTTAACTTCCACAGGAGTGTTTCGTACTATTTATATAATGGTTACTATTTATATAATATCTGGTGTTGCCTGCAACTTTTTGTACCTTCCACTACCATATGCGTCGTTCCCAGAACTGAGAGAGGCATAGAGCATAGTCCACCACGATACACCATTACACATTAGCAAGATATCCGACATTAATTCATTTATAACAATATACACCGAGTGCGAAATATGACTATCTTAAAAAATCTAAATTAAATGCCCAAAAATAAATGTAGGTATTTTTTCCCATTAGCTATTAAGTATTTGTGTTATTCAATTTGTTTTTATTGGTCTTATTCAGACCTGTCTTTGTCTATGGCATTTTATTATATTAATAGAACTTAAAAAAAAAGCATTACAGAAAACCAACACTTCCAAAAATGTTTCGAACCATCAAATCGTATTTTGGAGCGCTACTAACTGAGTTTGTCTCGAAAACGAACCATTACCGGCAGCAGACTAAAATAAAAAAAAAACGATTCGTTAATGGGCACATCGTATCGAAGTTTCCGAACGCTACATATTCAAAAATTTCAGTAGCTGAATCGTAATATCTAGTGGTCCAGCTATGTTCTAAATTTGAATTTTATTCAACACATTTTAAGTTTAACCGTTATTAGTTTCCTATGTCAAAGTGAATACTTCAAAATTTTTATTCTGTGCTACTGATTGACCTCACATTATGTCCTTTCTGACATTGACAGACACGAATGTGCTTTTTTGTGCTATCAATATTTTGTTACACAAGTTGTACGATTTAGCTCACACACACAATCTCAAATTACTCTGTGCGCGTAATGCTGTCAGAAAGGAGTACAAAGAATTCTCTTCTCGTCACAAACATAGACAGATTTTCGTATTTGTTGACATTTACAGTCTCATACTAATTTGTGATTTAAGTACACCCAACTTTAACGCACACACACACGAGTACATAAATATTCACACAACACCCACAAAAAGAATTTACAACAAAAGTGTTCTTATCCACATCTGAGAATTTTAACTTTTAACTTTGCCTGTACTGATATTGTAGTTTAGTAACTTAGCAAGTTATATCAAATTTAAGTTACGTCACGAAGCTACTTTTGATGTTGCCGTAATGTTCCAGAACATAAATTCACTTTAAATAGTATCATATTTTTAAACAGCGTACCTAATACATTTATGGATAGATTTTTATACTTTCTGTAGTAGGTATACCAGATATTCGTAAGTTAAAGATAAGAAAAAGCTAAATCATCTTTATTTTCTTTTTCAATGTAAAAGATCTTTACATTTAACGGTTCTCAAATAGGTTATAGGTATGTACATAGATAACTCTTTACTGTCTACACCAAACGAAAGCTAATACAATACACACAGACAGAATAAATGTAAACAACTGGCGTCCTTATCGCTTGAAAGCAGCTTCTACCAGGCATCCCATAAAATGATAAGAGAAAATATTGCGGAAACAAAGAAGTAATAAGATAAAATGAAAATGAATGATAAAATATTTTTTAAGTACAAATAAGCATACAGCAAAGATCAAAAATAAATATTTTAATGTTAAAATAAAAAGTAAATAAAAAACGTAACAACACGCCTGTAATCCCCGAAGAGGTAGACAGAGGAGAGTAGTAGACTCTAACGTTTCACCAGTTACGTTTACGTCCCATGGAAGAGATGGTGAGCCTATTGCCATACACCGTATGAATTTTCGTAACAATGATGAATAGGATTTTTGTAGGTATGCGTGGCCTGGCCCGCATTAGGATACAGCTAAGTTTTCCGTCAGGTAGTAGCACGGCCAAACGCTAACCTAGCACATATTATTGTATTTAAAGAAATGCACGGAGAATGAGATACTCAACCCGTATGCCCAGCGTACGGATTATGGGCAAAAACTTCTCTGAGAAGGCTTATGTGGATTTAGACAAGCTGTTGATGATGATGACTACATCGCAAAACCAAAATCCGGAAACTTAGCATGGTAAAGATTTTGATGCTTCTTGTGTTAAAAACGCTCATATGCAACGGTGATTAGTTTTCATCTATTTAGGTCGGTGCCGTCACACTGGTTGGCTGCTGGAGTATGGCACTAGGCATTGAGTCTTCTTTTGCCTGTTTATTAGTATACCTAAAAAAAAAAATAGATAAATAAATATCGTTGAGCGCTAAATAAATCTTTGTTGTTAACGGGGCCATGATCTCAACGATACTGTGGATTTCACGACACTAATTAGTTTACGAAACTAGTTAGTTACAGGGCCATTGAAATTAGTTTCATGATATTAATTTTGCCAGGCGCGTAACTAATTTCCTACCAACTGTAGATTAACAAGAACAAAATGGGACAAATTGAAAAACTATTGAGATTGATAGAAAAATTTACTTGAATTAATATAGATAAACAACAAATAAGTTGTACACAATAATATCTTTAATGTTTTAATGAAAATAGCAACGTTTATAGAGAATCGAGCAAAAAGTAAGGTAAAAAGTAAGATGCATTTTCAATTCAAAGAATAAAATTCTCTACGTATCATTTTAAGTATGAAATAAATATGGCAAAAGGAAAAGAACTATTGATAAAAGCGCCGGGATGTAAAGTGTTTTCCTTTCTGAGTGCTATCATTTAGAACGGAGGACGTTTCCTGGATTCAGTGCTACGGCAACGAGATTCATTTATTCTGCATCACGGAGTTTCCTCATTTAATTCTAGTGTACGGTAAAAACAAGCTAACACGTGAATAGTGTTCATTTTCGTAATATAAAATTATTTCATAGCACGCATAAAGAAGGTCACGATAATATCAATTAATGCGGTTTTGAAATATAGAAAAATAAAACGCTCGCATTTTTATGTAATTTACGAGTATTGATAAAAAATCTGAACTTTTCAGCTTAGCAAAGGACCGAAGGAAATATGCAGAGCTAACTGCCGACCTTCATTAGTTGGCGAGGCACTGAGAGAAGAGAAGAGAAGATAAAAAATCTATTGTACTATTATAAACAGTGGCTGTAATAAGAAAGCTGCGTCGAAATAAATCTGCCCATTCGAAGCATACATTCGTATAAATGTACATATGTATGTGAAAATTATACAATATATTAAAACTTCCCGGACTGAAAGAGGTTATGTGTAAAAATGTTTTCTTTAAAAATAATGAGGCACAAAATGTTTGTGACATATTTTCTTACCTTCATCAACTCGTAAATTAAGTGTCAAAATAAATTGAACGACGTGAATACATAATACGCGGCACATGTTCTAAGTTCTGCTTACTGTAACATATATATTATATATTGACTTTATTTCATAACTTTTACATACGGTTATTTCTTACGTTTACAATTTAAGTAGAAGTAAAATTCAGCAAAATAAATACGTTTTTAACAAAAGGCTATAGCAAGTTCATTTAAATCTTTGTTATCATTTCATCAGGGAATCTGTCAGGGGATCATTCAGGCACCCTTACTCTTTAATATGTATATCAGTGATGCGTTTAACATGGGTTGGCTTGCCCTCGTAAGATACATATAAGATGTCACGCTCTCATTGATTATATTCAGAATTTATGGCGCTTTTCATGTTCCAATAAATATTTTATGCAAAGACAGTCTTTAGTGATGTGATATCGTAAAAGTTGCTTCGGAAGCATACAAGTGTGAAACCTTTTTATGCACGCTACTATTAACCCAAAGACGTCAGTTTTATATATAAGTAAAGTAAATAACGAAGTAACAGATATTGAAATGCATATATAGAAACACCATCAATTATTACAATGGCGACTACATAACATATAATACATAAATTTGACTTGCTGTTTTCATATATTTAGTGGCATCTATTCTGCCCTTAAGAATAATGGTCCGGTCCTGCAATGATTCAGAATATGGAGCTTTTTTCTTGCAAACCAAATTTTGTTTTCTATTTGTGTCCCGGTACTGCACAGTACTATGTTACGAAGCCCGAGATTGATTTGCACGGTTCTTAAAAACGTGGACACAATAACAAATCTGATTCTGCTGTGAAAAAATGAATAAGAAACTATAGGTAATTCAGTTATGAGCGTAACATTGAATATAATATCATAGTACCTACTCTATTTAGAAAAATTATGCTTAAACATGGATTGTAAGCGCAGGGCACGTCTTTTAAATCCATTTATTAGATTCTGCACAACGCTTCTGAGGAATCGCTATCCCCATTGGAAAAGAACAGATGAGCAAACTTTATTATATGCTTGACAGCGTTATTGCGTCTCATATCCTTTAAAGAAGACGTATTTTCGAACATTGTCAATTACATCCATTAGCTCGTGAATGTTAATTTGTTTTTTACAGTGTATGAAGTATCTAAATTATATAATGGAATGTTAAAGTAATTTTGTGAAATATAACTCCAGAATAAAAAATATTATATTATTATTTAAAAACATACAATCAGGAATATGAACAGAAAAAGAAGTGTCAACAGTGACAGTTCGGTCAACGTTTTTTTACATATATAGGATAGATGGCATTGCTCAGTGTTGCAATTAATTGATTTCAACATTATATTTAATTGGATTGTATTCCATGTAACTTTATCCAAGTTGTTGTCTAATTGGGGTTATTTAATAAAGTCACAAAATAGGCGGTTCAAAAGTCGTTTTTTCGTAGATAGTTGCCAATGGTGATAATTTTTGCCACCTGAATTAATTTTTAAAGCTTCGTCACCTTCAACCTTTTTACCCTTCCATGTTTGGACACGGATCTTCTTACAGCATTAAAAAGTTAAGGGTCATAGTCTGAAAATGCCTGAAGACACCTGACGATGTTTTTCTCCAACTTACGGTATGTCGTATATATTTTTAAAACGCACAATTATGATGATGATGATAGCGTTTATTTTTAAAATGCATGTTATCATAATCACCACCAGCTAACACCAAATTAAAAACGTTAATTTATTATGTATAATGCAGTACAATTTACAGGTGTAAGGATATGAACTAATCTCTGGCTATAAAATCGCGGTCAAATCAACATAAACAATCCAAGTAGTGTTTAGCGGTAAATGCTCATTGAAAATTTTGTTACTGTTCATGACATCGCAACCGCAGAAGTAATTAGCGCGACATGTGAATAGTGGAAATGGAAAATTGTAATAAGTTTTGTTGTGATTAAATATGTACCGGATTAACTCACGTACGTTTTTCATAATGGCCCGATTAGTTTCGGACCTGTACGAAGTCCTTTCCCACAAGCTCCCGCCGCTGCAGTGAGGTCGCGACGGAGACTTTACCGGAGACGGAAACTAGTCGGGCCATCCCGAAAAACGTACGTAAGTTAAATTGGTACATATTTAATCAACTTTTGTTTGTTTATTGTACGGATTGCCCTCCGACCCGTTGGACCAACGGCCTTTAAATAGCAGGTGGTAGCGGTTGGATGAGATCTGCGGCGGTTCGGGTGTCGTAGCACACTTTGGGAAAGGCCTATGTCCAGCAGTGGAACGGTAAAGGCTGATGTGATGATGATGATAATGTTTTTAATACGCTTTTTTATTGTAAAATTATATTTTATGATCATTTACATCGCATATATCATTGTATGTCACTGAAATTATCAAGCAGCACAGTTGCACTTATTTAAGCTGTCAAGCAACAGGATAGTAAAAAAAAAACAAATAGATTTTCATACTTTTTCGTTGAAAAGTATCATTCATGATTTAATTAAGAAATCACATATGAAGGTAACAAATATACGTATCCTGAAACATAACCATCTGATACAAAAATAGATATATAGCCCGTGGTATGGTAAATAAATGGTTGATACAAATCAATATATATCGATATCGATATTTCTTTTACACCTAGACGCAGGACAAATACTTAGGCAGGACACTACCACACAAATAGTTGTCCTAGCTGGAAATCGAACCTACGCCACGCTCAGCAGTTACAACCACTAAACCAACAGTTAGTAAATAAAATTTCATTAAGTATATTATTTCTACGATTGAATGCAAACTGCGAAGCGCGCCTACGTCACCTAATACATTACTATTCCGTATATTATTAAACCTCGCGAGCTACGTAAATCTTACGCATTGGTATACATTTTAAACGAAAAAAAACGTATATTTTACTTCACATTTATTTCCATAAGTAATTTATTATTCAAGTCTATTTTTAATAAAAACTCTGATAAAGTTAACTATTTTGATACAGTTTGAAAAAGCGCCTCAGGCTTGTAAATATACATACATATATTTAGCTCTCGAGACTCTGCCTACCCCGTAAGAATATTTTCCTTTGCTGTTATTGCGAATGATATTTAAACAATAAGCACATAATATTGTAAAATTCGGCGGAACCACTTGGCTCGAGACTAAAACCCGGCGAAGCTGTAGGCACCATTAGCGTCAACAGCATAAGACACTTAGAGAAAAAAAATAATTGTAAAATTAGTGATACGTGTAACGATTCAAACCTTGGACTTCCGGACTGAAACGCTAATATAAGCATTAATTGGACAACAATAAATGTCATTTTATTCTGCCTTATAACAAAATAACAACAATAATAATTGATTAATCAAGTAAGCATCTTTATTCATGACATGAATAAATTTATAGTCATGGCCAGCTAAAAATAAACGTAATAAATGAACTAAAAAAACAACTGAACGTGGGTGAAATTTGCACAAAGGGTACGAACAAAATGGCTGCAACCAAGCTGTCTATATTAATAACCACACCCACGCTGAAAGCTATCTCATATTTCAACGTCCGATGGACAAACGAGACACGAGGAATTTATAACGGCCGCCATTATAACACTGTGATTGATCACTTAGTGACTTGTGACCTTTAAGTGATTATAAACTGGCGTTTTGTTGAAATTTGCAGTTTTATTTAAAGTGTAGAAGTATAATCCGCGCGCGGTAGCTTGAAACCTGCGCGATGACGTCATAGTGCCGTGTTTTTACTGTACGAAGAACCTATTTTTTATTGACTAAGAGATTGTCAGCGCCAGTATATTTCTGTGATTATTTCTATTTATATATTCTAGGATATTTCTATTAAAATTGAAAAAGGACGATAATTTATTATCGAATGCACTACATATATTTAGCGAGCAGTTGTCAAGTTATTTTGCAAGGATTGTAAATTTCATTGATAATAGCGATTACTGAAATAATAAAAACGGTATATTTTATTACCTTGCCTTTTAAATGTTAATGAAGGGTTAAGGGTTATGTTAGGTATTTTACCGCTTCGTGAGGACTACCTAGATTTCAACCTAAATCAGTCCCTAAACCCTAAACCGCAAATCTACATCACCATTTAATTTTGAGAAACATTCAGTGAAACAACTGCGTAGATTCCCTCCAATATGCAAAATAATATGATATTTATACCATCATGCCAGGTCTCTTAGGGGGTGGGTAGTTGTTCTGACTGCTATATCCTGAGGGACAATATCTAATAATAAGAAAATGTCATTATTACTCATCTATATTAATCATATGACTTCCCTGCTGTTCCCAATCGAGTTAGTCAAGCGTAACTGCGTATTTGCATAATAATAGACTGTATTGAAATATACATATACCTATATGTATAGAATATCCAACCTGCTCTCTGATTTCGACCCTCGTTGGGAATATTATCAATTACTGCACCACTACCAAGTAATTAGCACTGACTACTAAATACCGTGCAAAATTTTCTTTTCCATTTAATATTTGAGTAATCGCAGTGATAGCCTAGTGGTTTGAAATTCGACCTCTCACTCCGCGAGACCGGGTTCAAATCCTAGCGCGCACCTCTTAAAAATGTGCGTTTTAAGTTTAAATATCACTTGCTAACGGTGAA
>DWJK01003612.1:0-12917 GCA_018248815.1 Croniades pieria auraria
GCAACAATTATACAACAATGAGTTTCTTCTCACGTCATAACCCATACATTGGACCAATTAGGTCAAGTCCTTAGGTGTCATCTATGACACGCGCTTATCTTTTAGTCAGCATATTGGGACAGTCAGAAATAGGGCAGCTTTCGTACCAGTATGCCTATTCCCTCTAATCAACGGGAAGAGTAAGATGGAACTTCGCTCGAAAGTCCATCTACATCTTATGTCAGACCCATCTTGACTTATGCCAGTATCATCTTTGCACACGTAAAATCAGTTAACACCCTCCAAATATTACAAAACCGTTTTATGTACAGAGCAACCGGGGCACCCTGGTACCTGCATAATGTAGATTTCCATAGGGACTTTCATTTAGACACAATAGCCCAGTTCTTGACGAAGCAAGCCGTGAGCTACTTCGACAAGGCTGACGTCCACCCAAAGAAACTCATTAGGAACACTGACTTGTACCCCCGCCGTCCAGCCGGGGCCAAAGCTCCCCTCAGGAGACTGAGGTAAGTAATAGATGACCCTGACGACGATATAATACTGGTAAATAGGTACAGACACTACTCAACCACCACATATACACGCACCGTCCCCGCCGGTGAGTACAAAGACACCGCGTTCCACACGGCAAACGTACGGCGTCCCCGCATGTTTGACGTTCCCCGTCACATCCCCGCACGTTCGTTAAGCACACACCGTGTCGATCCGTGCCTAGGTCCGAGTCTCACAGGTGACGCCCACGGATCGGTCGCACAGCCCCTAGTCCCTCTCTCGCTGAGCAGAGCCGGAGATTCAGCTCGTGCTGGCCTACCCCTCCCCACCCTCCGTCATTCAGGTGGAGCCACTTGAGCTCGCCACTAAAACCCGGTGAAGCTGTAGAGGCCATTAGGGTCAACAGTATAAGACACCATAAAAAAAATTCTCACGTCAGCCGCCGTGCAAATAAGTGATAGCGAACAAAAACGTCTAAAAATGTAGATAGAGTTCGATGAAGACAAGTGTCGAACAAAAGTATTTGGTATTAACATAGCTTTCCAAATATCCTTTCCAAATATCTACATAGGTATAAGGAACGTGACGTATGCGAGTGCGGAATAAATTATTATTTCAAGTTCAATAAGTTTCACCCAAAAAAAATTTAGAGAATTTCTCTACCCGTACAGAAGTACGCGATTTTTAAAGAAGCAATATTTATCAAAAATAGGTAAAAGTAAGGATTACATTAGGTTTTTGAAAAATCGATGGGTATTGTATTGAAAACATCGCCTATCGACATTCGGCCGCAAGCCCTATCGCCAAGTTGAGACGTTTGCGAAATGTGAACATTTCACGAATTGATCGTTGCGCTGCGGAATTCTCATTTGCGCTCCCCCGCCTCCCCCCCCCAGGCCCGGGCCCCCGCGGCCCGCCTCACCTGTATCTCTGCCGATCACGAAATTATGTCACGGTTTTAATATAAACGGCGTCGAAATTTTAATAGGCTTTTATTAATTGAACTCTTGTACAAAACAGAGTTATAATTAGAGGAGAGGGAAGTGCGTTGCAATATTATTTTGCAAAATCTTCATTACGACTCGCCTAAGCTCGCGAATATGCTATGAAAATGAAATCTGTCAACATTATAAATGCAGGACTTTTGTCTTTGTAGTGTAGTGTAATGTCATTTAACACAACGGCTTCTTAGGAACAGAAATCATTCTCTTCAAGTTATTCCTCATGGAATAACTCGAATGGAATTTGCCACAGAGTGTAGCATTTTTTAACGCAATAAGCTTCATATACTCTACATTGACAGTAGCAGGAAATATAACAAAATAGGTACTTAATGTAGTTAATGGATGGTAATGGTTAACGTAGGTAATGGATGGTAATGGTTAACGTAGTTAATGGATGGTAATGGTTAACGTGGTTAATGGATGGTAATGGTTAACGTAGTTAATGGATGGTAATGGTTAACGTGGTTAATGGATGGTAATGGTTAAGGTAGTTAATGAATGGTAATAGTTAACGTAGTTAATGGATGGTAATGGTTAACGTAGTTAATGGATGGTAATGGTTAACGTAGTTAATGGATGGTAATGGTTAACGTAGTTAATAGTGGAAATGTATTTTCCACCTCCATCATAAATTTTCTATGCTTAATAATAAGTCTTGTTGACATTCAAAATGTAATTTGTGACGTTAACTATTAAAGCAGTTAGCGACCTTAATCCCAATAACTAACTCTTATTAAACCGACACTGCCACTTATCGAAATGAATTTGGGTCTGTTGTAATGACAATCTGTGGGCAGGCCGTGCTGAATGTGTCGCTTCGCAGTAACTTCAATTGCATCTTGGATTTAAGTACTCAGTAAACCTTTTGATGAACATTCTTTAAAAGGTTTATCATTTTTCCTTTAAATCTCCTGGTTAGTCTACCCAGATACAAATATCTGCAAACCAAATTACATATATAGAGTTAATTCACACACAGGCTTCCTTGTGTGTAGCCTCGCACACAGCTCAGACGCTTGTAATTACACCCTACCTCCCCCTTCCTCCCCTCATTGTAATATAAATCGAATCGCGAATAAATTGAAATAGAGTCAACGGCACCCGCACGCAACGGTCTCTAGTGGAAGTAGAGTACTATGGATTCGAACCGGATATTACCCTTTGTGTGCAGCTGGAATCTTGTCGGACAACTGGGACAACTATACAGCAGATAGGTATTCTGCTATCCCAGTAAGCGCATAACCTAACTTCACTCGCGTTCTTCCCAGCGTAATACACTTGTAATAATGAACTGGTAGTAGCGTACCTTTTTATATGGTTTTATATAGATGGAAAAAGTAGAAGCATTTTTATTAAACAACGTTTAAATCTCTGCGGTTTATGAATGAAGTTTTAAACTTGTGACAGATACGTCTCTATAAACGTCAGTCCAGCGAGCTGTCTGTTATTATCTAGTCACTGCGGCTCGATAATGTTTGGATGCAAACTATAATAGCTCTACAGCCCTATAAGACTAACGACTCTACCTTAGATACGTTATAGATGAGCCGCATCTAAATCTTATTTCACCTCTTAATAGCGATGATGTTTCTTCGATAAGCTATGTGCGAAATTATAATACGGCCAGTCGTGTTCCGACCTACGATGGACTTGCATAATTAGTACAGTAACCAGAAAGTGACAGGGACTATTTTGAGTGCACTGCTCTTACTAATCAATAATATCGTGGTGATTTTTAATAACCATCGGATGATACGTGTTTAGATATAAGATTGTTTGTTACGTTTTAAAAGGTCTTCACAGTTTTTATTCAATACATACGTAGATTAAAATATGATGTTTGGTCAATTCGACTCTTTGTCATACGTTTAAATAATTCCATGGTTACTATACCCACTAACAAGACATGAGAATCATAGATATGAGATATTAAAATAGGTAATTGCTAATAATTACATACATGTCTTGAAAGACCGACTATTGCTGGGCGAGAGAAATCATGGAGTGGTGCTGCTGAAAGAGCATAGATCGCCCTCCCACTGGTTAGTCTGGAAACCTCGAAGACGAAGGACAGTGGCATCGATTAGATGGTCTATGTTCAAAAGTGGAATTTCAAAATCTGAGGGATGGCTGGGTGGAATGGGTAATGAGTAAATAAAATCGGATAAACGGCAATGGGTAAATATCGCTTCAAGATCAGTAACACGACGTCTTGATCTAATTCGGTCCCGGGGGGCGCGGGGGCGGAAGTTACCGACAAATTGAAATATTTCAATTCGCTCGGAATTCGATTTAAATTACAATGAGAGGCGGTTGGGGCGACGGGGTGGCGACCTCATACACCGAACGTTTTGGATATTAGAATAAATAATAATTATCCGATGTTTGCAGCCAATTTCATGAGCTGAAACTTTATTATTTCTCTTATTTCCAACCAATTTTGACGCTGACGCAATCCACAGCTAAAGCAGAGTAACTCAATAACTACGACGAAGTCTGTTTAATGCCGATGTCAAATACATCCTTTGTCATTTTCGAAAGTGTTCACGATACCTCAGAATATGATACAGTGAGCAGTTACACTGAAGTGAGTAGGTGTCTGTTATGTCTGCAAAATTATTTTCAATACTTCTGCATCAACTGCTTTGGTAAAATCATTTTACAGAGAAATGAGTTTCGTGTTTGTCTCAGTGTTCCATATATGGGATAATAATGAAAGACATTTAATAATACTCAATGATAATGAAAGGGTACGTGTATTTCAACGTGAACGCTTGTCTGAATAAATATATGTATGTCTTTTTTATAAGCGTAAATAAATATTTAACAGCGCCTCACACTGTCCGAACGGATAGAGAGATAAGGAAGAAACGCCGTACAAAGCGGTATCGAGCGTCGATCGCGACTCTACAATATGAGGCATATTTAACTCGAATCCCCACGTCGTAATGGAGGCACGAACAATAACACGCAACCACAACAATAAATATTAAAAGAATGAAATCCTCGCGAATAACAAACATAATTGTGTTTTTTGTACCTCATTCAATAGCTTCGTCCAGACAAAAACTGGTTCTCAAAAAAGTCACCTTTGTAAATTAAGTTTCAGCGCGCTGCCACCAATGGGGGGCCGGAGGCGGGGTCGCGCGGCGCGGCCATTGGCGGCTGCGGCCCTCGCAGCTGACAACATTTTATATAACCGGATGATACAACATGTACAGTTAACAGTCCGGAGCGAGCGGGACGGAGCGCGGCGAGCGGCGCGCCGTCCCGCTCGGCGCGGCAACTGTTCGCATGAGCAACAGTGTTGGTAACATCGCGGTCGGGAGCGCCGGCCCGACTGTTGCGCTCCGGGCTCCGGCTCCCCTCTAGCGTGTGCGCCGCCGGCGGAAGATGCCAATCTGATTTAGTTCGTAACAGTTGAAAATCTGTCGCTTGTAATGGAAATGTCGCTGCCCAACGGTGTCGATGTGTCGCAGCTGGTGCAGCACCCCGTGCTGGCCGCGCTGCCGCCCTTCTTCCTCAGAGCTTCCGAGAGATATCAGGTCGGTAAATATTCGTTTATGTTTGTTTCCATTTTAGGTAGAGATTTAGAATTTGGAAAACGGTAGGTAATTTATGTACTATAAATACAATTTAATAGCATTAAAAGGGACAATAACAGAAGCTGTTTGCTATTAATTCCACATGACAAATATAACATATTGTTCCAAGCTGTGCATTTATAATAATACGGAGAGTTAGTCTTATAGCTGCATTTTTATTCTTCTTTATCTATTATAGTCTTATTTGTCATAGACTGTTTATAAATATGTGCCCAAGTTCCTAAAACGATTTATTATAGAAGTAGAAATAAATTAATGAATATAAAAAACAACCAGTTAACTTTTAACTATAACATGAACGTATAGTGATTATTACAATTAGTAGAGTACATTGAAAATTAAAATTAGATTAAAATAATTTTTAAAATTTTATAAATAGTTTAATTATCAAAATATTTATTGTTGATAGTGTTTTTGTAATATAAATTTCGCAGCTAACAAATCTCTACTATAATGATAGAGTTTCGAAACGTCCACCCCCTGTTATAATACAATGGCAATCAAAGACTTTATTTGGTCATTAAAATTATTAGTAAGTGAAACCATGAAAAGAAATTCAATTAGACAATATTTATAACACATAGAGTTAAGGATATTCAGAGAGACGGTACAACTCTAAAAAATGAACTTTAATCATAACATCTTTATTGATTGAGCTTTAAGTTGTCGCCCGTTATCGCTGTTCGGGCACTTGATTATATTAAGTACTCTACTTGTTTTTGTCCCTCTACGTTACTAGATCGCTATTACAGCCGGCTCCTATGTTAAAATGATGATTACTGGACATTATTTTATTTAAATTGCTTTTATTTAAATTGGACAAGCTTTTATTTAAATTGTCAATATCCATATGCCCGTCGTCCTTTACAGCGTGCTAAGTTCTGACATTTATATGAAACCCTTGGTCACAGGGACTTAACTGGCTATTACACCCTTCAGACCGGACCAACGCATTGCAAGCGCTGCTGCTTTGCAGCGGAAATAGCTGTGACGGTGGTACCGAGCCGCAATCCGGCGGGTTCTACCACCCGGTGACGATCATTGAATTATTATTAGTAAACACATCCTTTAGATTTTAGAATTACTTTTATTTTGTGGAAACTGTCGTATTGCGATCTGTAGGGTTTAACACATACATATATGTTGTCCTTGCGGGAGGCTGCGTAACCTGCCAATATAAACCTCGAATGAGATTTTTATGTGAAAGACATTGAATAGAGATAATGATGTACATTGACTCTACCTCACTCCTTAGCTTAATTTAACATGTGTCACTGGTCAGGTGGGATAGCATTTTAAATAGCAATTCAATGAAAATGAATCGGATACTTAACAATATGAACCCTTGACATTTACAACATTTATAAATGTTTGTTCTAAATCTGTAACTGTGGATAGAGCTTCACTCTTATAAGAATTATAAATTCAAGACTACTCGGACAGCCTCTGTATTTCCCACACCAGGTTTCATCCCTCGCCCTGCTTATTTTAAATACCTATGTTCGCATTATGTAAGCAATGTTGCTCTCCAGAGTTTCAAACAATCTCTATGTTGAATTGTAACTAAATCGGGTCAGCCGTTTTGTACATAATTAGTTTTGCTTCGAGAGATGTGATCGACAAACTCTACATACCTGTGTAGACACACTCAGGCAAAAATATTCATCTCATGGCAGGTGATAGAATAACGTTTAGGAGTTTTTGCTAAGGGAATACCTCGCAGCGATTATCGACGCTAAGCAGCAGTGAAAGTTTTAATTTTCAAATAAAGTCTCTTGGATGGTAGAGTCGTTATGCGATACAAGGTAGCAAAGTCGAATCTTACAACTTAATACACCTGCTACAATACATATACTTAAAGAAGAAAATGAGAACATGTTTATTTATAAGAGTTACAGTAACTACATGAGACAAGAACTAATGTTAGTCTTCAGGCATAGCACGGCATGGGCTAGACCGAATGTGAACGCTTTATGGGACTTAAGATAAAATTAATAATGAAAAATTGCTCAAGCCTGCATTACTTTTATCTTATTGCCATCATTAGATATGTGATATATACACAGTTTAAAGTTACGCCAACCGAGTAATCCGGTCTTGAATTTAAATTTTAGCCCACGTTTCGAGGTTTATAAAATGTATATTCTTATTAATATTTTATTCACCATAATGTTCTGTCGAATGTTTGCGCTCGTCATGCTGGGAGCTAATACAGCTATCAGATATCCAGTGTGTTGCAGTTCGGCCTCTCGTGCACTGTACCAGTGTCGTAGCTGGTGCAATAGAGTACAATAGTTATCACTACATTTTAATCATTTTACTCTTTAAATAGATATTTAAATTACTAGTTAGTAACAGCCGGTTTTCAATGGGTGTTAATTATTTCTTATATTTGCACCTGATTTATGAAATATTTTAAAAATGATTTTATTATCATGACGATGCGGGGGTCGGGGGTCACATATCGCACTGGGCCAGTTTGAGTCAGACTCTTCTTAAGAGGACTTTCCCGTCTGTTAAACGCCTGGATAATGAATATGAATAGCTTTGAGAATGTTTGAGTGTAGATTTCTGTATATACATACATATGTATGTATCGATGGCATCTGTGATTAAAACTTGTAATAAAGAATGTATAGAAGTAATTGAATTATATGAAAAGTTATTTAAATTTTTAAATTGTCTTTTAAAAATTTAATTCTGTGTCTCGCTCATTTTACTTTCTTGATGTTTAACGAGCATATCATACAGAGTGGGCCATTCAGTTGAGCGGATATCAAAAAAATATTGAAAAATACTACAAAGGTTAGGGAAGATAATTTATATTTATAATAAAGTAAACACATGGGATTTTTTTTTTTTTAAATAGCATCGCTGAGATGTGTGCCATTTAAACGTATACACTCCTCGAATCTAAACCTCAAATTCGTGAAAAGTCGCTGGCACATTGCTGGTGGGAGAGCCGACACCTCCTCGCGACTGTTGTTTTTGAGCTGGGCAAGCGACGTGAGTTATTGGAAAAAATTCTAGTGGCGTGAGATCTGCGCTCCGGGGAGGCCACGGAATGTCCCCCCGACGCGATATCAGTTTTCCACTAAACATTTTGTTTACAACTGCTAAAGACTCATTGGATGTATGGGATGTTGCCCCATCTTGTTGATATCAAGTCCTGCTGTAGGCTTCAATATTATGTGACTGTGGAATGAAAAATCTACGTAACATTGCTATATAGCTATCAGAATTTCAGAAATTTATCAGATCTTTGGTGTTTCAATTTAGGATTTTCTACGGCCCAGTACCGACAATTTTGCTTGTTAACAAATCTGCTTATATGAAAATGAGCTTTATCGAAAAAAATAGTATTGTTCAAAATTTGAAAACGCTCTAAAATTCTTTCGGCAAAAGCACGGCGTAGATGGTGGTACGCCGTGCTACACCGCCGTGGTACACCATCTACACTGTGCTTTTGCCGAAAGAATTTTAGGTGGTGGTTACCCGGTAACAATTCCTGGACTAACTGAATTTTATACGGGTGAAATTCAAGATCTTTTACCAAAATACGCCTTAATAATGTTCTTGATATGGCGAGCTCAGATCATGTCTTTCAGAATGATAACTGGGGACTTCGCTTACAGTTTTCTCCGTTCGTATCGACCTTGCACTCCCGCAGGTTTCATTTTCAGTTTCGAACCCATAGACTCGAACTTTTTGACCCACGACCTGTTCACTCTTTCACTGGGACACTGATTTAGATCATGTAAATAAACCCAGAGCGAAATAGACGCCGCACAATAGTACACGAATTTCCATTTTAACACGCTTTTATTAGCTGTGGTTGTACCTGTGTAGGTTTGTAACGGACACTCTGAACGTGATTTTGACCGACTTTGAAATATCGGATTAATTTGAATTGCGAGACAAGCATTATGACTACTCGTAAGATTAATCAAGAAGTGTTGCGCTTCCGCAATAATATAAATAATACATGATAAATACGAAATATGCAATCCATTGAAAGACATAAACTCCAAATTGGTAAAAAAAAAATTTTTTGGGAAAATGTTCAATTCAACTTGAAAAAATAAATAGTAGTTAAAAAAACTATAAAACACGCCTTTATGAAAAATGTAACTTTAAAATAAGAAATAAACAATAGTTTAAAAAATACACCGTCTATTGCTTCATAAATAGCACTCACTACATTGCTTAATCTTTCTAATCATGATAAATCTATAACCGCATCAAAACTATGAGCTCTATATTTAGATTTCGTACACACCTACGTAGGTGTGTATGGAGTTTAAATGTAGAGTATGCGCATTATGAAAGACCTATCAAGTAACACTTCCTCGGGCACACCAATATTAGCCTCTCAGATCCCTAATCCCATTACCGGCTGTAGCGTACGCCTTTGTTACAATTTGTTAAATAAACAAATGTCCAATTATCGTATTACACGCTTTGTTCCGCTGTTGTTACTTTGTTCCGCTGTTGTTACTTTGTTCCGCTGTTGTTACTTTGTTAACGTACGTTATCAGCCGTATAATTTGTATCATATTGGGGTTTATCCCCGTAAGTTGATATTTTAATTACCATATCACACTTCCGTAGGGACTCGGTTAAACGAGCTGATATTATTGCGGGTTTAAACTTCTTTTGTAAAGATTTATTTCCCTCTACATTAACTTCCTACTGCTTGACACAGCTACGAACATTCTAGCACTTACTTGTCCACATTGAAACAGTTCGTATTAATAAAAAATAGAGGACGTCATCTAGTATTTTTAAACCACTGTAACGGCATACCGGAAGAATAGCGACAGCAAAGAGATAATGAATAAAACGGTTTGCTTACCGCGCTCTTCGAACAACATATAATTGTCACGACGTTAAACGACCTATCCAGGGCTAAACCTTACCAAAGCCTAAAGGACTTTTCCATGGGACTTAAACATAACTGGTGAAACGTGGCAGTATACTACACTCCTCTGCCTATCCCTTCGGGGATTACAGGCGTGACGTTACGTTATTGTAGGAAGGCTGTTATAACTATAAATGAAGAGCTAAGCGTAGCTAAAGATAAATTAACAAGGGGACTTTTGGCCAAAATTCTCCAATGAAAAACCGAAGCAGAAAGTTAAGATTAAATTAAATTACCTTAAAACTTAATCAGGCATATTTTGATTCAATGAAATAAATGAATTCTTAAATGATTATTAAAAAATACTTATCATCATCCCTTTTATCATTCTATTGTTGGACACAGGTCTCCTTCCAGAAAGTGGGCCATGCTGGCCAAATACCTTCGGGTTGGCAGACTGTTGCGAGGCAAAAATAATGAAATAAATAATATTTACGTACTATATTACTTTTGACGGAATAAGCAAATATTAATAGAACATCTGACAACATCGGAATCTGGATAAAAATGTATTCTAGCATACTCTATTATGTTCTATTCGCTTCGTAACTATGTCATTGTTGAACAGAATCTAACTCCAGTCTTTTTTTTTTTTTTAATTTTCCCTTCACCTTCAGTAAAAAGCACATCAGGTCTATGAGGACAAAGATATCTGACATGTGTGTAATATTTGACGCTCTCTTTCTACCTCCCAGTGGATCTGACGACGATCTAATAATATTAACATTAAGTGATGAAGTGAGTCATCTCGTATCAAAGAAGACAAACAAATTAAATTTTATATGAGAACATCTATACTATTGTAAGGACATTTTTATTTACATTATAAGGACATTATTAACAAAGTTTTTAGCATTTTTAAACCGTTAACATAAATGACTACGGCTGCAGGATATTGCCGGGTTTGATGCAATCTTTACGTTCAATATTTGTTTTTTGTGGGATACTCCCGTATTTTTCACCTAATGACTCTAGAGCAGTATATTCACAAATGAACAAAATGACGCTAATGCTTCGATTTTGACCAAAAGTGGACATGGCTGCCTTTGATATTATATGACTGAAATATTTCAAAACTTTTACGTCATTGAATTTCAGTACAGGTATATAAAAGTTCTTTATAATTAAATAATTCATCTTCATAAATTACCCTACATACTTTTCCTCATGTGTTGTTTGCTCAGTATAATAAATAAGAAATTAGACGGGACGAAGAGTATAAATAATGTACATAGATATTATGTGTAAGGATTCTAAGAGTGTTTAAGACTTATAAGAATGTAGGGATACATAATCACAAGTATTTTTAATTATACCCTTAAAATTAACTGAATGAGGTAATCAAATAATACCAAATTCCTATATGTTAAACATAGTGACATAATGCGTGATGTGGTGTTTAAAAAAAAATAAAGCATGAAGAAAAACGGCAAATACTTGGAATTCAAAATAGTAGCTCAGAATCTGGATTTGTGGCGGGCGCATTGCAACAGGCTCATTCCGTATTCCACGGTAGAACACATAACATAACTGATAATTCGTGAGTGTGTTCTGCAATTCGCTGAGTACCCGTTTAGGGGAACACAGTCATAACGTCATGTTAGTCATAATCTTATTTTGTGTTAATTACGTGAGCGATAAAAAATGGTGGGATGCAATGGGAATAGTCTCTTATTGTATAATTATGTGCAGCGAACGCCCAAGTGCGCGAGGTGCCGCAACCACGGCGTGGTGTCGGCGCTGAAGGGACACAAGCGGTACTGCCGCTGGCGGGACTGCGTCTGCGCCAAGTGCACCCTCATCGCCGAGCGGCAGCGCGTCATGGCTGCACAGGTAACACTCTCCTCCCTCATCAAAACTTCTTCTTACTCTTATACATGCAACGTCTTCCACTTCTGTTCTACATCATCATCTGCCTATTTCAGTCCACTGCTAGACATAGGCCTACACAAATCAACGCCATCGCGCCCTGTCCTCGACCTGCCTGCTCTATAATCGTTTTGCTCTATAATCATATTTATTCTCATGTAGCATATTCACATATAGTCTTCTAGTTTTTATCTTATCTTATCTTAATATAGTTGATATACTTGTAAGTCCTATATATTACACCTGTTTTATGGCAACGTATCTTTATTTTCCATCATCTGCCTGTCGATATCACTCTTGGCGCCGAGTGGTTATATGTTTATGAACAAACGTGTGAGATAAGTGTTCATAAAACATGATTATGTTCGGAGTATTTCATCGGTGTTGTAAACATCATCGTTTTTATAGTTCGCTAGACACGGCTCTCCTCACCGAATGAGAAACATTATGGCCATAATATGGAACGTTGGGTATTTGCAGCTTGAGGCTCCGGTACCTATTATGGCAATAGGTTCACCTGTATTCCACAGGGGGCCGTATGACGTAAATCGCGGCGTTATGTTATCTAGTAGCTATAGTGGATTTGTCATATTTTGTCCGAAATGTGGTTTGGCTGTGCTCGCGTGTTTCTGCCGCGGTAATTAATATTTATAATTATATAAAACATCATTAATTAACATAGCATGGATTTATAAAAAAACTTTTTCTAAAAACAGCTCGTAATTTAAATAAAATTATAACATTTTGTAAAATCGTATAATATTCTCTGTTATATTTTTATCCTGCAAACAATTCAGACGTTTAGAATTTCTGAATTTGTTTCCAAAACTCGAAAGCCTCATGTTCTATTATCACCAATAGGTGGCGTTGCGTCGCCAACAAGCCCAGGAAGAAAACGAGGCTCGGGAGCTGAACCTGCTGTATGGCGGACAGCCGTCGGCCGCGCCGCACTACCCCGACCTGCCGGACGACTCGCCTGGTGAGTATTGTGTGCATAGAACAACTTTTGTATATGAACTCGAC
>DWJK01003613.1:0-12916 GCA_018248815.1 Croniades pieria auraria
TGGCGCGCACCTCTTTACAAAAGTGCGTTTTAAGTTTAAATATCACTTGCTAACGGTGAAGGAAAACATCGTGAGGAGACCTGCACAACTTAGAATTTATAAAAAAAAAATTTCTATGGTGTGTGAAATCCGCCAACCCGCACTTGGCCAGCGCGGCGGACTACGGCCTTAACCCTCCTAATATGAGAGGAGACCTATATTCCAACAGTGGAATGACAAATGGGTCGATTAAAAAAAAAAAAAGAAAAAAAAAAAGCGTAAGTATAAGAAACAAAAAAAAAAACAAATCTAGTTTGTAAACTATTTAAAATTGTAGTAAATTGCTTATTTTGTTGACTTTAAAAAATTTAAGTGTAAAACCTTCATTTTAAGAGACAGACGTATGTAAATTGCGTTGTGTAGATAATGTGTGCTGTCTTGTGCCGTGTAAGTTTCATGAAACAGTGTGATGCAATAGGCAATAGTTGATTTATTTGGTCTGTGGCATAATGACGTGCATGGGGTGTGGCAGGTCTGGAAGGTATCTTCGGGGCAGGTGCAGCGCCGTCTGGAGCGCGCACACGCTAAGGGCGTTACGTGCTTGCAGTTCACACGCGACAACTCTCAGATCCTCTCAGCTTCCTTCGATCGCACCATCAGGTATGCGCCCGACGCATCCTCTCACGGTCTGTTTTCGTATTTGTTTCGCTATTAACTATTACATTGAATCACGATTTTATAGAATACACGGGCTGAAATCGGGCAAAATCCTGAAGGAGTTCCGCGGACACACGTCGTTCGTGAACGAGGCCGTGTTCACTCCAGATGGTCACAGCGTCCTAAGCGCCTCGTCGGACGGCACGGTAAAGGTGTGGGCGGTGCGCACGGGCGAGTGCACGGCCACGCTGAAGCCGCTCGGGTCGGGCGAGCCGCCGGTGAACTCCCTGCTGCTGACGCCCAAGAACCCGGAGCACTTCGTGGTGTGCAACCGCACCAACACGGTGGTGATCATGAACATGCAGGGGCAGATCGTGCGCTCGTTCTCGAGCGGGCGGCGCGAGCAGGAGGGCGGCGCGCTGGTGTGCGCGGCGCTGGGCGCGCGCGGCCGCCTCGTCTACTGCGCCGGCGAGGACCTGGTGTTGTACGCCTTCTGCGCCGCCAGCGGCAAGCTCGAGCGCACCATCAACGTGAGTATCGCCGACCTCCGGTATCGCTCTTCTTGATTATCGTTCGCTTCTCAATATGACTGTTTCTCCTTGCAGATACATGAGAAGGCAGTCATAGGAATGTCTCATCACCCTCATCAGAACCTTTTGGCGACCTATAGCGAAGATGGACTCCTTAAGCTTTGGAAACCTTGAGTTGTTCACACGGAATCGAATGATGTGTTGTATATAGCTGACTTTTTAAATTTAGCTGAACGTGACGTTTTCTGGATCCTAATCTACATCTATTTAAGACGGCTAATATTAAGTTAATCGAGACTGACATTCTGTATGCTTTAATTGCAGTGTAATGACAGTAAATTACCAAAATCTACTTTTCTTATTGTGTTTCAGTTCATAACGTACCATAAATTCTTTTGAGAAAGTCAAGTAATATAAATTAGTTTTCTTTTTTGTGTATTGGAAGTCTTCACTCTTAATATTACGTAGTAGACATATTTCTGCCTATCCTATCCTTCGAGAATTACAGGCGTGATGTAACGTTTGTTACGTTTTTTGTTTATCAGCCATCACTATTTTGTCGAACAACATTACCTTACCTAAAAGCACACAGTTTGTGGAATGTTACAGTATCTGACGATATCATTAGAAGAAATCAAGGTCCATCTTGACGATTATTTTAACTTTTGACTGATGAGACTATCCTTAGTCACATTAAGAATTTCACTAACAGACAGTTATCCAAGTGAATATATATAATTACTTGTGATTGTATAAGGGTAAAAGGATTAATTAAAATTAACAAATTTTGAATAATGCAAATTTATTAAAGAGCAACAATTTGATCACATTATGCATCGAGGAACGATTGAGGCAGATACGTTCATATAAATAGCCGTGTGAGAGATTTTACGCTCACACTATTTAATGTCTACAAACAACACATTATACCAAACGATTTGTATAAATTTTTATGAATAACGCATTGTTAATAAAAATTTTACAACATTATTGTAGTAAACTCTATAAATTTTTCTTGTTAGTCATAGTTTAGCAGATATCTCTATATCTATCGTTGGGTGTACACAGGATATCGATATTATTAGAACCGTTATTATATCTCCGTTGGTCCCTTGCACAACAGAATTGATATTCCTTACAGAACATTTATTTATAGACAAATAAAGAACACTAAGCAACATAGAGACCGGGAAGTAAGTTTAAAATGTATCTACCCTTATAAAATAAAGCCTACGACCCTAAAATATAGTATAGCTCCTATACGATCGAAGCGGACGTCGCAACGAAACCCTCCTCGGCCGCCGGCGAGTGGGCGGCTTCGCTGCGCGTCCGTCGGTCTAGATTACATAAAGTATGGCACTCTAAAACATAAATTCAAAATATCATGCACGAGTACGGCTCTTCGTCCACTGCGGCTCACGCCAGGCTCAGAAAGTAAAAGGCTAACAGCGCCAGGGCGTAGAAAGCTCCGCTGCACGCCAGTAAGGTGCGCACGGCCGCGCGCACGCGCCGCCGCGGCCCGCCGCGTCGCATCGCCGCTGCGCGCGCGCCATTGTTGTATCGCTCCGTGTTCAGTACTTTACGTCGCAGTGGGCCCGTTTTGCCGCCTGCTTTGTCCGCTGGCTCGCCGGCTACGTTGGCTGCGTCCACCGGCGCCTCTTTGGCTAAAGCTCCGTACGTGCGCTCATACGCTGACTCGGCTGCACTGGCGCGTTGCGGCGCAGTCTCGTCGTCTGGTAGCGCGAATTCTGGCCGTGGCGCGTCCGCTTCCTCGCTTGAACGTGCGCTTGCGGGTGATTCGCGGCGCCATCGTCGCTCGCCAGCCGTCGTATCCATCGCACGCGGTTCCACGCCGTCTGCCGGTTGCCGGTAATTCAATGGTAACGAACGCGCACGGTACTCGCTCGTCGGCACTTCCCAGAAGCGCGCCGGCGCCGCTACTGAGAACACACGCGGAACATCGCGGCGGCTGCGGCGTAACGGCGCGTAACGCGCTGGAGGTGATATTAGGCGTGCTGCCGCATCCGAAAGTAGGCCGGAACGAAGCGCGGCGCGCGGTCCCGTTGGCCGCAGCGGCACGAAATGAATGGGGCGCGCTGGACGTGGTTGCGCATCTTCTGCGCGTGCGGATGCAAGGCGCGCATGCAGCGGCAGACCATAGCGAAAGTAGCGGTCGCTATAGACGACGGTGGCGAGTGTTCCAGCGCGCGCGGCATTGCCCTGCAGCAAGTTGTAAACGGCGCGCTCGAGGCGAGCGGCTCGCGGTGTGCGGCGACGCAACAAGCGGCGCACCGAAGCAGCGGCTCGGCGTCCGGGTGCAGGCGTGCGTTCGTACGGCTCGGCGTACAGGCGGCGCGGCGAGGCCGCGCGCGGAGCATGTCGCACGCGGCGCGGGCGGCCGCGGGGGGGGCGTCAGTCAGCGGTAAGAGGGCGTGCGCGGCGAGCCAGCTCCAGCTCGTGCAACGCTTCGAGCGCAGTGGCCGAGCTCCACGCTTGCGTGCGGCAGGAGTCAGCGCACGGAGCGCCACCCGCGTTGGTGAGCTCGGGTAGGCCACGCCAGGGGGTCGAACGGATCTCGGCCACGAGCGGCGCGAGAGTCGCGTACGCGGCGGCTACAGTGCGTGCATACTTGCCGTTTTCGTGCGCAAACGCGAGTCGCGCGCGCACGTAAAAACCAAGTGGCCAGACCCATTCGGGGCCCTGATGATAGTTAAAGCCGTGCGCTATGCTCGGATCATCACTGTTGTTTGAGTTATCATAGTCGCCGCGATAAGCCCAGTCAGCCGGATCGAGCGTCTTGAGGCCAAGCGGGCCGAGTAACAAGCGTTCTACGTTGTCGAGCGCGAGCCAAGCTCTCTTCGGGTCAAAGAGATCGGGTGCAATAGCCATCGCAACCACGAAGTTACAGCGCAACTGGTAGTCGGCCCAGGGTCGCGAAGCGCCGTGCGAGTCCTTATAGATGGCCCGTCGGTGTACGAGATCGGGACGCAGGTCAGCGGCAGAGGGCGCGGGTGGCACCCAGAAATAGCGTTCGAAGTTGTGCCGAATGCGCTCGGCCCATTGTGCGTAAGTCCATGCGGTGAGACTGCCGTCACGATGGCGGCGTGCTACGCCGGGATACGGAAAGCGTGCTGCGCGATGCTGCGTCGCCAGCCAGGATGCCACGCTATATGCGAGCGCCACCAGCTCTACGGCACTGCCATCACGCGGTGTGGCGGGCTTGCCGCGCGTGCCCGCCGCCTCCGACGAGCCCATCTTGTCCATCCAGGTGCCGCAATTAGCGTCGTTGCCGCCGAACGGAAATCCGGTCTCCGGGTCTACGCCAATCTGCACGTTGAAACCCTTGTCCGACATGTGCGCATCAATCTGTCGACCCGCGTTACGCTCCCGAAACAGGAGTCCCTGAAACGAAGGAGGACAAAGTCAACGAATGTCTAGCGGTCGCGAAACATAAAACAGCGATGGTACAAAATTCACCTGGAAGTGCAGATCGAGCGCTTCCTGCATCACGTCGTGCAGTGGCTGGTCGGCGGCGCCGGGCGGTGCTGCCTCGCAGTCGTCCTTGGGGAACAGCCGAGATACAGGTTCCGTTAATAACGCATATCCCTGCGGCGCCTCCGTGCAGTACTGAAAAAAAAAAAAAATGTAAGTTTTCCGCAAATTTAATGTATGAAGAGGATGGGCGCCGGAGCCTACCTGCTTGATGCTCTGCAACCACCACCAGACTGCGTCACGGCAGTTGTATCGAGCGTTTCTGCCGCCGTCGAGCAGGTTGGGGATCAGACCATGCCGGAGGCAGGCAGCGAATCCGAGGATGTGGAATCGAGCATCCTGTAATTGAAACGACAAATGAGATCAGTCAAAGTAGCAGAAAATGTGCAAGCGCCGCGCGAGAGAAATACAAGAGGTGTTTAGTACCTGGTAGCGACCCGTGAGCAGGAAAATACCGCGTAGCGCAATGAATGTGTCGCGGCCCCAGCAGCGCATGTAGCCCACGGCGAAGTGTGGCAAGCCCGCCGACAGCGATACTGAACGCGTAGGGCGTGGGGGCGGTAGCGCAGGCGAAGGCGGCGGCAGAGGCGCAGAACCTACGGCGGCAGCAAGCTGCACGCTGGTGAGAGATAGCGCGCGTACAAAGCTATCACAGCGCGCCCATGCGCCCAAACGCGCCAGTGCCGCACGCGTTACGGCCGCGTGCGCACCGCGGACTAACACGTCGAAGTAGGTTGGGACGAGGAAGCGCGGTAACTCGGCAAGTGGACGGAGCCCATCACGTAGCCGAGCAGCTGCTGCCGCCAGGCGAGGTTCACCTTCCAAGCGGCGCCACTGGTACTCCAGCAGCCAATCGCCGGCACGCAGGTTGTCACACAGCGGATGCCCCAGGTCGTCATTGGCGCGCACCTCGTCCAGTAGAGATGCCACGCCCTGAGACAATCCAATGCATGAGAACAATCTAAGGGGACAAATCAGCTTTGGGATAAGGTATGCGGAAGGAGTACCTGCAGGCCGGCATAGACGAGCGGACCATGGCCAGGCACGTCGTAGACGCCGCCAGCGCCGCGTTCACGCTCCTCTGCATCGCAGCAGTAGAGTAGCGTGTTGAAATCGGCCAGATCGAGGTCGGCCAGCGCAGGCTGCAGTTGTAGAGCGTCACGCGCGGCGTGCAAGTCCGTCACACAGCGGCGCAACGCAGCTAGCGCGGCGGCGGCGGGAGCGCGGGGCGATACGCGCAGAGCCACCACGGAGCCGGGCGGCAGCGAGCGGAACTCCAGCACGGTATATGGCCCGTCGCGCCGCTCCGCCGCGAATACACCGGACTGCGCCAGAGGCACGCCCGTGCGCACCAGCACCTCGTACTCGTTCAGCCCGTTTATGTATTGCGCGTGCTTTGAAAACGCACTTGGTGGTTGGAACGGACGGCCGGTGCTCCTGAATCCCGAAGTCAACCAAATATTATTTTACATGAAACTACGTGTCGGCGATCCATAATTTGAACTTCTTAAATAATGTTCTAAATTAATCACCGAAATAGTCACAATAAAGAGTAAAATGAGAGATAATAAAGTCAAGGTCCGCAATTTAGGCTCTATGTAATTGTAAATTTAATAATATGCACCCTTGTCATGGGAAAAAAATTGCCTAGTCGTAATTTTTAAGTGTATTCAAACTCACTACAAAGAACTGTCTTTTACACTAGCTGATACCCGCGACTTTATCGGGGTTTGCTATATTAACGATTTATATTGTATGGAGAGGAAAAAACATCAATAATATACAAATTAATATAAATCGACGACAGTAATTTGAATTTGAGTCGCTTTTGTCAATTGCTTATAAGATATACTTAACTTCACAGCATCAGATCGCTAGCCCAAATAATGCGCGACTGGCACTAATTTTGTCATAAGGGAGACATAGTAGAAAGTTCCCTTCCCTTACTCAAACCCTTACACGGCTTACTCTACTCCACTTCCCTACGGCGCAAAAACACAAATAACTGAACACGTAGTGCTTATAAAAAAAGTTGTTTTTTTTTTAAACTTTACATTAGAGATATCGCACTCTTTTTTTAGATAAGGGTCTAAACTTTGAAGACATCATAGAAATCTACCAAGATTTTCCATTATGCACGCACAATGATAGACCTCGGCTACATTTATTATATAGAAAGATTCTAATACGATTTGATGTCTGTGTATATATAGCCTCACCTGCTGATAAACATTTCGAATCGACTTTATAATTATTGAGCGCCCAAACCGATGAAATTACACTACAATACTGAGCAATACATATTGTTATACGATGACACGGGTGCGGTGAAAGATCATATTGCGCCAGTGCTTTTTGCAGGACATAGCAAACATGAGTCGATTATGTGTCAAGCAAGTACCTGTGGTCCTGGTGGCGAATGCTGGCTTCGAGTAAGATGTCGTCCAGCTGTCCCTCGAAGCGTAGCGGACGCGGAGTGCGCGCAGCGCCGCCCGCGTCCGGCGCGCTGAACGCCGTGTGTGCCACCAAAATCACCGACTGCGGAAAAACGTGCGGCGTTAGACTTTCGTCTCCGCCCCGCTTCAATCTCCGTCCGTAACACACACTCACCCTGCGCGAGCGCGGTTCGTGCCTCGTCACTGCCACCACGTCCGCGTCCATTTGGTCCACGTACACCTGAACAGGCGAAATAAATTGATTTATCTCTGGACCTTTCACAATAACGACAAATTTAAATAGTCTATAATTTTAGACTATATAACTTTGTCGATATTAACAATTTCTCTGGCACGTTTCTCCACAAAGTTCGAGGCTTCCAGCTGGTACTTTTCAAGTTCGTCCCCGTAGGTAGCAGTACTTCACCTTAAATTACACTTGCATCTGGTATAAAACTGGTTTAAGATGTCAAGACTTTTTATCGCTGTTTTTGCCTGAGATTTTATCCTCTAACAAACTGTAAATTTTGACCTAAACGAAAAATAAATACTACATAAAAAAAACGTAACATCACGCCTGTAATCCCCGAAGGGGATGGGGGCAGAGGAGTGTAGTACACTTCCACGTTTCACCAGTTATGTTTAAGTTTCATGGAATAGGTGAACCTATTGCCATAATACACCAGGCACAATTCTATACCAGAAATTCGCAACTACTAAATAAATACTACATAAATGCGCAAATTAAAGTTCGCAATAGATATAAAATTGAGGCTCATACCTGTGAGTAACCGCTGACGGCGAGGTCCACGTGCAGTGCATTGAGCGCCTTGCGCGCCGCAAGCATGCCGGCCGACGGTCCCACGCGGCCCTCGCCGTCCGCGTCCGCCCATTCGGTGTACAGGCGCGTCTCGTCTACGACATGTATGTGATGCGGAACAAGTTCGTCATAGCCGCGGGTGCTGCCGGTGGCGCAACACGCCATAGCGACGAGCGCGGCGGACGGTAACATGTCAAATACGCTACGCTTGTCGAGCGGCGAGGGGTTGTCGTGCGTGAGATCGAGCAGCATGGCATGCGCCACAGCGGCTCGCGCTGGCCGTCGCGGGGCGCGCAGGAACGCACCCACCGCGCGCCCTCCGAAGCGGTGTACCAATCGACCTTGCTCGTGCGAATCCCATGCGCTCAGCGCCTCTGCGATCATTCACCACAATGCATGTAAAATCAGAAACTGCCCGGAAGCAATACTGGATGTGTCTCTTTAATCCGCCCGCATACCTCGAATGAGCGAAGTTATCCCTAGTCGGTTGACGAAGATGTTATCCACATGATCAGAATTGGTGAATAGTTCCGCGACCACGTACAGATCCGGTTTCACATTACGCGCGCAGTCCAACATGTACTCCGCCACCTGGTCAGAGGGTACCATTCAATCAACGATCAACCTTACATCTGAACGCAGTTAATTCGAAATTTATTGATACTACTGACATGTAAAGGTGTAGAGTGACAGTTGTCGAGTCGCAAGCCATCGAAAACCTCTGCTGTCAGTTCGACGTATTCACGCATGTGCGCCCACAGGAACGGACTGTCCTCGGGTTTGTCGCCGTATCTGTGAGTAATACGAATGTTAGCAACGATTCGGACGACGTGCCGGAATGGAAGCGAGAGCTGCCAAGACCAGAACGCACCTGAGCTTGACGCTGTCACCCCATGCGATCAGCTCGCGTCGCAGGTAAACGCGCCCGTTCTGATCGCGCGCGGCGAAGTCCTGCAACGGATCGGCGTCCATAACCCAGCCATTGTGTGCCATGACCAGGCGACCCGCCTCGCCGTACACGGTTGCTTCCATCTCGGCCAATGAACCGACAGCGCAGGGATAAGTGAAGTAGCGCGGCACCAGCGGGTGCTTGGCGCTGACCTCCTCTACGCGCGGCCCGTCGGCCTGCAGTCGGTAGTAGCGCATGCCGGCCACACAGTTGTCAAGAGCGGCACGCAGGTGATCGCGCACGGCGTCTGCTGCTGCTTCATTGAGCGCGTCCAGGCGCCGGCGCAGCTCTTCGCAGCACCGCTTCAGCCGCGCCTCCTCGTCGTAGCACTCCGACCTGCGACCAATGCATAAACATACTCGAGGCCCAACTTTCGAGAATTACTGATGATGCTGATTTAAAGATAGGGATACCTGTAGATGTTATAGGTCTGTAGCGCGAGGTCGAGGTCGACGGTGGCCCGCAGACGTCGGAATTGCGGATCGGGCTGCAGCTTTAGCTCCGCTCGCCCGCCCTCGCCGGTCGCCTTCACCGGCGGAACCCTTTAAAATGTACCAACTTAGAAACAATTTACATCAGACTCAGTTGTCAGAAAGATTTAATAATTCTTTGATTACTCCCGTCCAAACTTTATTATTTTTTGGAAACATTAATTACATAATTTCTTTACTAACAATAATAATAGTAATATGTGTTTACATATTATAAATCGATAATTCTGATCAAACGTCTCTCCCTTTCATCCTTCATAAATAACATGTTATTCAAAAAGAAAAATATTTTAAACATAATATATAAAGGTTGGGACGAGACCGTTCCACTGACTCACTTATTGCGGGCCATGTAGTAGAACTGTTGCACGATCTCGTCCACGTTGCACATGTACATCTCGTGCAGCCGCGCCTCTGGCAGCCGCTGCGTCTGCACCACGTGACGCACCGCCTGCACACAACGTGCTTCGTTACTGCGTGCCGTGCGCCAGATGCCACGCCCGCAAGCTACTATGTACCTCCAGATGATCATTGTGCGTGAGGCGGCGCGGCACAGTGGGCTCCAGGTCGCCGCGCGCCACGTCTGCCGACATGCGCGCTAGCACAGCGTCCAACAGTGCCGCGGGCCGCAGGTGTGGGCAGTTGTGGCAGTTGTACGTCGCCTCCGGGTGCGCCGACAACCACGCCGTCTCGTTCGCCGTGTGGTTCAGCACCACGTCGCAGATGGAAAGCATCTGCCGACAGCGCGCCCCTTCAGTACGTGATTTGCGCCTTTCTCTTCAGCCTTACCGCCGTGCGCGACCCACCTTCCATTCCGAGCGCATCTTGGCGACGAGGTTCTCGACGTCCGCGAACGTGGCTTCACGGCCAGCATCGCCACTGAAGCGTGGATTGAGCCGCAGCTGATTGGCGATGCTGTAGCTTGAATTCGAAGCGCCTAGTTCCTGCATAGAATAAAATTTTTAAGAGTCGCTTTAATGTTACACTAAACTAATGAATGGACTGAAATAGTCTAAAATAAAATTTTATTATTATTATTATATAATTATTTCAGATGTAGGGTGTAGCTTCAAATAAATAAAGATTATAACAACATTAATAGAAATACTATAAAATTCCTTTAAGTCTATCGTCTGCCTTCTTTTGTCTGTTAGATTTTTAGGTGAAAGTACTGTGAAAGTAAGATGAAGTACTGGTAGGTGAAAAGCAAACCTGGACGGGTGTGAAGTGTATCATATTGTAACCGCATTCCTTGGCCACTCGGAGGACGCGCTCCCAGCGCGGTAACGGTCCGAGGCACTTGGACAGCACGGTCTGGCACATGACGGCGTCCAGCGGCAGCACGTCGCCGCCCGCTCGCAACGTCGGAGCCACGTGAAACCAACCGGAACCCTGCGGACCCACCCGCGACTCTCTGCGAAGCACGCACGTTTTATAGTTTATACACTGCTATTGACAATTCGTCTACCAATTGAGACACGTGGGCGTATGAATATATAAAATCCTTAAGACTTGCTAAACAAAATGGTGTTACTAAACCAATGTTAGATACTTGTTACATTTTATATTTAACCTTTAGATAGAGTACTGAGTTTGGGGTAATGTAATTAGTACATTTCCTTGCCTCCCTCTTCGAGAATTACCGGCTGATTTTACGTTTTATTTGACTTTAAGCAACAAAATGTACCAAAAGTATATTTGTAATATCGTTACCCTCAAAGTCTCATTTATTTTATCATAGTTCTCTGAGAAAAGTAACATAATATGATAAGCTGGTGCGGTACGGCTCGTATGACTGTAATGTTTCAATCAATGAAACAGCAGATTCTAATGCTCTATGTTCCAATGCACAACGGTATATGAAACCAAAATTATCAGTGTTACCTTAAATATAATCCTTATTTGGACCGGCCATAACGTATAAAGAAACTAACGGGCTGTCGTAGACAAAGTAGTAGTGAAAGGAGCCCGCGCGTGCCAGGCGCAGCTCGCAGTGCACGTCGGTGTCCGTGAGCAGCAGGCCGGCGCCCAGAGCCTCCCCCGCGCCTGCGTCCTCGCCGCGCCGCCACTCCAGTCCGTAATACTGGTTGCGCACAAACTCCGCTTGTTCGCCGCCTTTGTCCTCATCTGTGCATGTTAACATAACGATTACGTAATCTGCTAAGTTATACCCGTCGTGTCTAATAATTGTGCACTTACGGTTATCCGAAACGACATAGTTCGTGTAGAGAAACACCTTTCGACCTAACAGTGTTGGTCCTGGATTGAATTGCAGATAGCATCCCTTTTCGAATCTGAAAAATCGGCAAGGTTTAGAAAAGATACGATTTACTGAACAAACTACGGGTGCGTGATGTAATATAGAACCATTTAAAAACAGTAACTGGTCTTTACGGTAATGTTAACTCACCGGTAAAGCGTGGCATCCTGGTGCTCGCCGTGCTGTAGCGTGAGAACGCGCACGACGGGCAGTGAGTCTTCAGCCTCACGGGCATCGCGCGCCTCCCGCGTCTCGCGCGCCTCGCTGGAACGTCGCTCGCGGCTTTCGCGCGCCTCGCTTGCACGTCTCTCCAGCGCCATCTGCCTCTGCACAACATACACTGCCGCTCATCTAATGTTCGTTTTTTCTTATACTTCACAAAACTAATATACGACCCAGATTTTTCTTTACTTTCGATACAGCTCGGTCGTATATTAGGACTTCGGATCAGTTCCGTACTTTACTAGAACTTTATTACCTAATGTGAGAAACTCGGGCGTCGACCTTGAGATCTATCAAATTAACTGTATTCCTAATAGGATAGGGAGATTGTTTTGATACTGCGCGAAGGACGACACTAAATACTTCCCGGAACGCTACTCGGGCGAGATATTGACGTTATAGATCTGCCGTACCGTGAACGCAAAAAGGTAAGCGATGGCATTTCCCGCTAAGAATTCGAACAGTCTCGACAAATAGTCCATCGCGTTAAAGAAGCGGGGCGAGCGGTAACCTTTTCAATGACGGCCTTCTCCTGCACCTTGCGGCCGTAGTCGCTCTTCTCGCGAGTCAACATCTTCTGCATGTCGAGCGGTGAGCGAGCGCGGTGCGGCGCGCTCGCTGTAGTCGCAGCCGCCGCGCGCGAGCTCCCTTATATAACCGCCGCGCCGGGTCGTGTGAGCCGCCGCGCGTGACGGCTACGGGACAACGCGCTGGCTTCTGTTACCACCTTTTGTGTGCCCGGGACAGAAGGCGCCCGCTGGTGCGCGTCCTCTTTCCTTTCAGAATCCCCGACACCCGCTATATCGTGCATTGTGCTCTGACGCTGTCGTTGTTCACGTACTATCATTAGGATAACGTAATCTTAAGACGCATGTTGGATCATCCCGACGATCGATCTCAATCGTTAATACATTGCGTAAGTAGGTACTTCATAGTTTTTCACATTTGATACTGATTAAATTTATAAAAAAAGCAGTGATAGCCTAGTGTTTAAGAATTCAGTTTCTCACTCCGAGGGTCCTGGGTTCAAATCCATGGCGCGCACCTCTTTACAAAAGTGCGTTTTAAGTTTAAATATCAC
>DWJK01003614.1:0-12913 GCA_018248815.1 Croniades pieria auraria
ACAGCATGTCACAGAGCTTAATCTTTAGCTTTTCGCATCCAACCACTGCCAGCCATTTTGCGTATATTGCCACTCCATCTAACTGAATGACGGATTCTCAATTTTTCTTATTTCTTCCAGGTCCAGTCTTACGGACTGACCGGTCCGATCGAGTTCACGAATGGCCTCCGAACGACATTCAACCTTCAACTGATGCGGATTGTGGGGGGAGAACAGGGCGGGCCAGTGCTGACTGGGCATTGGAACCCTACTGAGGGACTGGTGCTGACAGATTTAGCAGCTTACAGCCGGGACCCGCCGCCCAATGTGACTCTCACCGTGGTCACTGTTGAGGTATGAATAGTTACTGTTTTCATTGTTATTGAATAGACTCCCTCGTTGATCGAGTGGTTACAAGCGCGACTGAAGGTACTAGGTTTAAATCCCGGGTCCAGGTCCTATTCGATTTTTCTCACTTACATTTTTTAGTAGAAATAGTGGGCTCATCACCTATTCCAATGGGACTAAAACGTAACTGGTCAAAGGTGGGAATGTACTAAGTGTAGTAGAGGAGTGCCTCTGTCTACCTCTTTGGGATTTACGGGCGTGAGATAATTATTTTTTAAATTAACAAATGGATTTGTATTAATGTTATCCCTATTACAACTTCAATTGTACGTTATCAGTTCCAAAACATAAAATGTTGTGTCAGCAAAAGTGATATCGCTGGCCACCTCTTCTGATGTTCACTGCTCATCATGCACCATTATCTCATCTTGCAAAAGACTTCTGCTGTAAGTAAGATAAACCCAGCTCCTGGTATTGCTGTCTTTAGAAGCTTAGGTGGATCAGCCCGTGGCTTAATTTGTATAACTGCCAGCTAACTAAAACAGCACAAAAAATTTAGGCGCTGCTGTTCATCAGCAGATATATGTGCGCTGGAGATAGCTGCTCTACCATGGGAACTCTGTTTCGAGAATTACACGATTGTTTTGTTCTCAGGAGAAACCCTACGTGATGGTGAAGGAGGGCTGGAATCTGCAGGGCAACGCTCGGTTTGAGGGCTTCTGCATCGACTTGCTGGCGCGCGTAGCCGCGCGCGCCGGCTTCCACTACCGCCTGCGGCTCGTGCCAGACAACATGTACGGTGCCCGAGATCCTGACACCGGCCAGTGGAACGGGATCGTGCGGGAGCTCATGGATAGGGTGAACGGAACATACCTATAATCTTACAATATGCGATCAGAGAATGCGCAATGGCTTCCAGTGATTGCAGCCAGTTCATTTGCCACGATCTTCAGATAAAAAAATATGATTTCACTTCACATCAGTCACAGTTGCGTTGAATCTTGGGAATGAAGTCCAAATCTGTAGTTTGTAATAATCATCAGGATTAACCCTTCTATGATTTGAATAGTGGAGATGGGTCTCCGCTCAAATTAAGAAAGGTTAAGAGCATAAACTGCCGCCTTAGCAAAGTGCAGGCTGGAATACTTCATATAGCTTAGCGAAACATTATCCAGAGGAGAAATTTTATGAACCTTGGATCGATTTCTAAGGTATACAGATTTTATCACGATATTTACTTTCACCCTACCAATCGGTAACATTTAATGTTAACATACATTAATATGCATTTTACCTAAAAAGCTGCGCACCAGGATTTGAAGCCAAAACCTCTAAAGAGGGGACAGTATTGTAAACTACAAATCTATAACTGCACTATTATAATACATTGAATAATGTCTTTTACAGAACACAATACGTATATCTTTTACATAATACATATCTTTTACAAGACATATATATTTTATAAACCATAATACATATCTTTTACAAGACATATATATTTTATAAACCATAATACATATCTTTTACAGAATGCAGATATCGCAGTAGCGTCCATGACGATCAACTACGCAAGAGAAGCGGTCATAGATTTTACGAAACCATTTATGAATCTCGGTATTGGCATCTTATTCCGGGTAAGTTGAAGTGGAAATCCTGACCCACTCTGACGAAAGCGGAGATAAGTCCTAAGATGGAGCACGTATCTAGACAAAGCCTATTGACTCTCGCTGTGAAGAGTCCTACACTCATTGACCTGAACCATTGTCTCATCTTCAGGTTCCGACGTCTCAACCAACGAGGCTCTTCAGTTTTCTGAACCCGTTGGCGATTGAAATCTGGCTGTACGTCCTCGCAGCTTACATTCTCGTGTCCTTCACCCTGTTCGTGATGGCCAGGTTTTCGCCTTATGAATGGTAAGTATGTCTGGTAAGTTCTGAGGAATCATTTATTATTATTATTTATTGCCTCGTTGGTCGACTGGTTGCAAGCGCTATCGCTGATAGGTCCTGGGTTCGATCCCTGGGTCAGGTATTATTGGGTTTTTCTAAGTTGAAGTTTGTATTAGTGGCTCGGAATCTGGATCTCTGTCCGATGTATGGCAATAGGCTTACCAGGTATTCCATGATGGGACCTAATGTGGTGAAACGTGGGATTGAACTACACTTCTCTGCCTACCAATACGGGGATACCAGGCATGATGTTGCAAATATTCTTATATGGCGTTGCGTTTATTATTATTGCACGCATCTTGCAGCTTCGACACAGTTATGTAAACCATACGAAAACTGCTATTTTGCAGCTAGCCTGCAGTTCTAAAGCAGACCGTGTGTAAACACGCTTTCTAACAAAATTCCTGATCTCTTTTCACTCTTATCATCATCATCATCAGCCTGTTTAAGTCCACAGCTGGATATAGGCCTCTAGATGGGTTGGGGATCGCACAGTACGGTTTATTATATTTCACTCTCATAGTATCCTTAAAATGTACTAGTTTATATGCTGTATTTTCCTAAACATGCTTCTAGGTCTTCGAGTACACACGTGTGTGGCCACGAGACCAAACTCCTGACGAACCAGTTCAGCGTGTGCAATTCCTTCTGGTTCATCACTGGTACTTTCTTGAGGCAAGGCTCAGGACTTAACCCCAAGGTGAGGTTCTGCATCTTATCACCTATAATTGGTCGAAATGTTTGGCCAAAAGGAAGGAAGTATAATTCGCAGAATTCAGCTAGGTACCTGGCTACGATGACGTAATAGCGGGGTACTAGTTTGACAACAAGCCTTTTATGAATGTTAATTTTTAACGTATTATTATTTTCTTATCATTTGTTTATTCAAATAAAATCTACCTTATTATATTTTGTTACAGAAAGAAAATGATAAAAAAATGAGTTGGTATAAGGTGCTCTCTGCCCATCCTGTAGGGATCTGACGTGATGATATAATAATAATAGTTGACATTGATTCCACTTCCCAGGCCACATCAACGAGGATCGTGGGCGGGATCTGGTGGTTCTTCACGCTGATCATCCTGTCCTCGTACACTGCGAACTTGGCAGCCTTCCTCACTGTGGAACGCACCGTGCTGCCTATTCAGAGCGCGGCCGACCTAGCCGCGCAGACCAGCATCCAGTACGGGACGTTAAATGGAGGGTCCACCATGACTTTCTTCAGGGTAACCATTATTTTGGACATAGGCCGCCACCAGCGCCAAGGCGCCCTATTTTCAGCTTCCCACATCCAGCTACGGACTGAAATAGGCTGATGATGATGACTACTCTTGGAGCTGCTGTTAGAAATGTTATTTCCATGAATGTTGAAGAAGCACGTCAAGTCTGTGAGGATAAGGATATTTGGCAGCCAGTACTCTTTACCAAGTCCGTAAGAGACCTGGCGTCTACTACTATACAATACTACTAATTGTCGCTGAGCTAAATAACAGAAAATGAACGTTAGCATTAAACATTATGTTTCATACTCTTCTACTTCCATAATTGTGTCTTCATCAGGACTCAAATATTGACATCTACCAGCAAATGTGGCAGTACATGTCGACAGCCACCCCTCCAGCCCTGGTCTCATCGTACGAGGAAGGTGTGAAGAGGGTGCTGGGCGGCAACTACGCGTTCCTAATGGAGTCCACTATGCTGGATCACCGGGTGCAGAGGGACTGCAATTTGACGCAGATTGGAGGGCTTCTCGATTCCAAGGTGCTCATCATCACCATCAAACCTTTTAACCATTTATCTTCCAACATTTGGAGACGTGTCTCCTTTAAGAATGAGAGGGTTAAGGCCTTAGTCCGCCATGCTTACCAAATGCGGGTGGGCAGATTTTACACGCCTTACGAGTAAATTTTTTTGAGAACTAAGACGTGCAGGTTTCCTCACTAAAGTAAGGTTTGTAAGGTACTGTAAATATCATGTTCTAAAAATCGCCTGGCTTTTATATATTTAGTGAGGTCAGTGCGCTGATGGGTCACCTAATGGTAAGTGTATCATTGTCGCCTAAGTCATTTGCAATACCCAAGGAGTGGCCCATACATTGCCGGCTTCATGGAGCGTTTTCTTTGCGTCATTGTTTAAGAACCTGGTGTCACAGTGGTTTTTTTTTGAGCGTTTAATATTTTACTGGTCTTTTTTCAGGGTTACGGAATAGCTACCTGGAAAGGTAGCCCCTGGAGAGACAAGATCTCGCTGGCGATTCTGGAGCTACAGGAGAAGGGAGTGATTCAGATACTGTATGACAAGTGGTGGAAGAACACGGGAGATGTGTGCAACAGGGATGGAAAGGATAGCAAGGCTAATCCACTTGGGGTGCAGAATATAGGTACGTTTTGGGGTGATTTATTGCTGAATACAGTAGATGATCTGCTTGGCATATTACTAGCTATGATAAACGTAACATCACGCCTGTAATCCCCGAAGGAGTAGGTAGAGAGAGGACTGTAGTTCACTCCCACGATTCATCAATTACGTTTACGTCCTATGGAATAGGTGATGAACCTATTACCATACTATCTATGATGCTAAATAAAAAGTTCAGGATCCAAAATTCGGTAAAGTAGATATTTTTAGATTTGGCATATTTAGGTTAATATTGCCAATCCGCACTTTGCCAGCGTGGCGAACTATGGTCTTAAACCTCTAATTCTGAGAGAAGACCGGTTTTGAACAGTGAAATGATAAAAGGGTCGAAAGAAAAAATATCCAGATTTATTTTTCAGTTGGATAATCAAAGCCGTTGGTAAACTTCTTGGCTGTTCTATTTTCCCAGGTGGTGTTTTCGTGACGTTGTTGTGCGGGCTGGTTCTGGCCATAGTGGTAGCCATTTTGGAATTCTGCTGGAATACAAAAAAGAACGCTTCGCAAGGACGGCAGTCGCTCTGTAGCGAGATGGGGCAGGTGAGACTACAAAAGAAACTTTGAACTAATAACACACCAAAAATTTAAAATTCTTGTAATGTAAAAGATTTAGAAATGAGTAATCATTTTTATCCATCTTAAGCTTTGTATTGTCCAAGGTTGATAATTTTTGAAACCAAAAAAAATAGTAACAGGATGGAACTGAGGATCTGATGGATCGGATGGATCTGAGGTCGGGAACGGGGTAGGGGTGAGTTTTTAAGGGTAAAAAGTGTTGCATTGCAATTTCCGGCAAAACTGCAAGTCCTATGAAAAAAAAATTAAATTGCACAGTTGTAGGTAATAAAAACATTAACAACTTTTGTGTCTACGATTTTTTCACATAACCTCAAAATTTATGCCAAAAATTCAAGTAACCGAGTTTTTGGTTTTTTATTTTTATCTTCTACAAAAAAATATTTTTTTTCACGAAATTTATTGAAAAACTTGCCTTTTTATGTTCCAAACACACTGTAATTTTTTTGATTAAAAAATTATTTTTTTCCCTTATTTAAATTTAATTTCGCAAAAGCACCCTAATTTTCAATCAAAAAAATTTGACGTCAAAATATCTGCTTTTTTAAAAAACTCGGTGTGCTTTTTGTTCGTAAAATCTCTACTTTCTGATGGTGTAAAAAAATATACACAACTATGGCAAATTTTCTCAAAAAATTCAAAAAAACGGAAATTCGAATGTAACTATGTCCAGTAGTGGACAGGAGTAGGCTGATGATGACGATGTTGATGTACAAGTTTGTTAGATCGAGATATTGAGAGACCAGCGGAATAAATGTCTTGATACTTTATTTGGAAGGGATCAAGAGTGGATTGGGTATTTTTTTCTCAATACAACTTCAGTGAGAGTGTCTTGAAAGACGCCGATCTTATGTCCATATCAAGGCATTGTTACCTGCCCAGTAGCCTTTTGTCTTAAAAATGGTAGCTTAGAGTAAAGAAAAAGGTTCCATAATTTAAGTGATAAGTACAATTTTTGATCAAACTGCATCTCCCCTCAGGAGCTAAGCACAGCAATCAGGGGCGGTTCCTCAAGGACCGTGCTGAAGCCTGGCTGCTCTAGATGCTCGCCAGCCACACATGTGCCTCCAGCGCCGTCAAGATATGAGGTAATTGCAGATTAAATGTTTTAACTGCATCCTCGGTTTCTTGCGCGTAAATATTTTTAGAAATTTCATAACTAGCTTGTTGCTCCTGTGTCCACACCTTTATCTGCTTTTTTATAGTCCCAGGCAGCTGGTAATCATGTTTCTGACATATGGAGGAGAAGCACAGCAGGTGCTTCTTCTTCATTCATCACTTTCTTTATATTTATATAGTCGTATATATTTTATATACTCAGTACAGCATTTCAAAATATCGTACTACCAAAACCCTTAAACGTTTTGATTTCTAAAATCATTTATACGGGTATCAAAGTGTTGCCATGAATGAGAAGCTTACTTTAGTGACTTACAGCATTATACATACAACTGGGAATATATCTCGAACATATTTCGAACGGGTGGAGAAAAATGAGTGATGGCAAGACTGACAAATTTAGTTTTGCGAAGTTTGAGATCACCCATGAGTGTGGTAAAAATCAAGGTTCCGGCAACACTCGGGTTGAGTTCAGCGATGTAGGATGTGTGCGTGCAGGCGGACGCGTCCAGCACGGTAGAGCTGAAGGAGCTGCGCTGGTCGTAGCGCACGGCGCGGCGCGGCGCTTCCGCGCCCGCCTCGGCGCCTGCCTCGCGCTCCGCCTCGCGCGCCACCTCGCCCGCCGCCTCGCGTGCCGCCTCGCCCGCAGCCTCGCCCGCGCCGCGCGCCTGCGCGCACCACTCCTTCCGCCGCTGCCAACACTACAGTAAGTAAACTCACTTAATGCCATTTTTGCCTTTTAAGACTTATTTGACACTGAGTGACTAATACCTGATTTTAATTGAGATATCCTGTTCACGCGTCTTTAGCCTATCACCCATCAATTCCCGTAATAGTACCAATATGGGCTCGGTTAATATGTTACATATCTGTGTATTTTTCTGCCATTTCAAACTACAAAACAATGATCTAGCGTTGCTGGTTAGCAGCAGAAGCTATTGAGACGGTGCCTTCACAGGCAAAGTATGAAGAGAAAGCTTTATCAGTTGTCGATTATGTACCTTACTTTTAAAAATAATCAAGAAACGTTACATTTAAATTTTAAAAAATCTCAACGGCGTGTGTAGTTTGCTAGCCCGCGCTTGGCCAGCGTGGCAGGCTATGGCCTAACTCTCTTTTTATAACAGGAGATCGAAATTTTTTTTTTTATAGGAATATTGTTGTAATTCCATGCTATTTCGATTTCAGATTCCGTCGGTTCCCTCCGCAGGACGACCTCCTACGTCCTGAAGGAGCCACGGGAAAAGAAACACGTACATATTATTGCGTAGTATACAGTTGCCACAACTGTTGTGTTTTATCTGTGGTCGAACTGTCATGTGACTTATTGGAGTGTCGTGTATAATATGTGGTGCAACTGTCAAGTCGGAGTTCTGAAAGTGTGTTTAGTCTGTGGTTTAATGTCAAATTCTTTTTCTGTGTGGTTTTCTCGTTTATGAGCTGGGGTAAGGTGTTAAGAATTGTTTATATAAATAGATTTGAATTATTTGGGACGATATATAAATATATTGAAGTTTCTAGAAAATATATTTCAGAAATTATTTGCCGCCATTTGTTTAGCGGTTTCTGCCAACTGTTGATTATAATATTTTATAAGTCCTATGAGTTATATAGTAGTTAGCGCAATCAAGAGAGAGCAACACCCGGAGTACGTTAAACCCTGCTGATATATTAAGTAGGTGACTTATCAAAGATTTTTATTTGTACTCTAAAAACCAAAAACTAAGATTATTAGTAATATTTTCATAGATATGTTATATATAGAGTACGGAAGAGGCTGTTTGTAAGCGGCAATGTCCGACGATTAGAAAGACAGAAACGTTCGCGATATCCTATCTCTGTCTCTCTCTATCTCACTAATGACGCTTGACAAATGCTAGCGCTACCTTTCTACTCGCGCAAACACATTTGCGCGAGTAGAAAGAGACAGAGAGATAAGTAGCCTCGTTTGTGTTCTCTTTTTTTTCGATGTACACATTTTAGGCTGGCTGCCCCTACTCTATACGAGTATATAATATCTCTATGGATAATTCCCGTTTGCAAGTGTCAAATGATTTTCGTTTTACACCTACACCGCACGTATACTCGTATATACATATGTGTACAAAACTAAGATAATCCATGGACCAAAACTGCCCAACAGGTGGCGCTGATTTCTTTTTCTAATATTGCCTTTAGGCGCCTCTTTTACCATAACGGTTTCTTGAATTATCTTAGTTTTGACAGAAGCGTGCGATAAATGTTTTAGGTTATATTTTTATTGAAATAAAATAATATACGTTTAATGTTTAACAATTAATATAAATAAAATGTGTTACTTGTTTCTTGTAGGTTTACTGCAATGTTTGACGGTTTGTTGACGCAATGTCATTTGATGTACACTGGATGAATCACTCAAATTGATATGACGTATGACTTTGGAGACCCATATTCCAACAGTGGAATGACAAATGGTCGATTATTATTTTATTATTATTATTATATTATTATTAATTCTGAGTGTACATCATATGATAAATGAAATATATAGAACGGTTTGTGAATTAGTTTGTTTGTCGTGGTAAGAAATTTCGGCCTCTTGTGTTCTATTAGAATAACATGTAAATATATAGTTAATAGGTGAGCCTAAAGTATATAACGTGAAAAAATATCTTTCAATATTCCTCTTACGTCTCGTGATATTTAAATTTATGTATACGGTGTGTGTGTATTTGTAAATACATATATTCACATGTAGCTTTGAAATACTTTAAAAAGTATGAATCCCTTTCCAAGAAGAGTTGTGATGGCTACAAACATAGAAACTGAAAAATCTGTAAGAGCGAATATCAAACACTAAATAACAATTTGGAAAAGATCTGATAATATTAAAATTAAAATTTCTGGTAGTGATTCGGAATCTGGATCCGTGCCCGGTGTATAGCAACATACTCCACCTATTCCATTTGGGCCGTAAATTATGACAGGTGAATCGGTGGCGTGTGCTACACTTCTTTGCCTACCTCTTGTACAATTGCAGGCGTGGTGTTATTTTTTTATTCTGACGCTAGTGCTTGTATGTCGGAACTGTTACAAATCTCGTTTATATTATCTGTGTGATACTTAACACAGTACATTAATACATAATATAATATTACCAATTTTCAAAAACACGTCTAAAGTATATATTATAATATATAGGTATACAGTAATCCCTCCTATAACACGGTAGATTGGTTCCGCGTTATAGGAAAACGCGTTGTAGGAGTATTCCCGTATATCGCAGTACATATAAATTATATCTGTACAAATAATTATAAATTTCACAGTACAGAAATATAACGTGGGAAATCCCCGCGTTACATGGGGGAAAACACGTATTACATGAGGGACTGAAATCGCGTAATATGAAAACGCGTTATAAGAGTACCGTGTTATAAGGGGAATTACTGTATTTATTATTTATTAAAAATTCAAGATATGATACCTGACGGAGAGTTTCAAATTAATTACATTTTTGACGTTAAGTGTCAGATGGACGTCAGAATTTTCCAGTGAATGCAGGACTCGAAAATTCTGTCCATGTTCAATACATATATTTTATTATTATTTATTATTGTATCCGCACGGTACTTTATGGGGTAAGCAGAGAGCACCGTCTGCGGAGTACCCCCACCGTTACAAACCAGGCGTGCTTCTACATTCATTCCTCTCTTCTTACACACAGCGGTTTCGGAGTCCCCTGACTGCCCATTAACCAGTACCTGACCCATTTTGAAGAGTCTTGGTGTCCCTCGGCACCTGCGTCGACATTCTCATTGTATATCTATTTCGTCGTTCTTTCACTTGCGATGTGTTAAAATGTTTTGTAAAAAACATTTGTGTGTGTGTTATGTTTTGGATATCTGTAGACCAAGGTATTATTGTTTCACCAGAAATCGTGATATTTTGGATTACAGCTAACCCTTAAAGTTCTTGTATACTGATTATCTCCAGTTCTCATCAGCGTTTACTCGACTTGAAATGATTTTTTCATTTTTTTAACGTTATATCGTAGGTCCTCGTAGGTCGAGTGGTTGCAAGTGCCGCTGATCGAGATATCCTGGGTTAAAAACCCAGGTCGGGTTTTTTCTAAAATTTGGATGGATTTTGTTTGGATTTCATTTAACTTAGATTTTCTAGCAGAAATTTCTAGTAGTTACTCGGAGTCTGGATTTGTACCCGGTGTATGGCAATAGGCTCATTATTTATTCCATAGGACTTAAACGTAACTGGTGAAACGTGGGACTGTACTGCATTCCTCTGCTAATCCGCTCTTTAACCACTACTGGACGTAAGCCACTCTAGCAGCACCCTACAGAGTGCCATGTTCTCTTTGTTTCCAGCCACTGGATATGATATATTTTCCTAATCGTTCGTTAAAATTAATTTCATCAAAATTTCATTTCAAGTTAAGATGAGATCAGCCTCGAAGATGATCAGTAAGTGAGGACCCGTAGAGATGGATATGGATAGAAATTAAGTTTCAGAAATGCTAGTTAATAGCCTAACGTAAGTAGATTTCTCAGTAAATTTTATACATTAATATATGTAATGTTCGTGAAGGCTCGATTGGTAATGATACAGAAAAGCAGATAAAAATTTTCGTCTGTCAGTAAATTGGCGCCATTTTTGTTTATGTACCAAACGGTAATGTTTTAAATAAATTTACACGTATTTATTTAGTTTTCCCTGCCTACCCCGTGCGGGTATTAGCGTGGCGGGGTGGTAATAATATTTATAAACGGTAACGTGTGTTTATTGATTAATAATGCAACTGTACATGGATGAAGAAATGATCGTATATACTGTGCGACGTCCAAGTCAAAGACAGCAGATTATTAAAAAAATTCGCCGAAACAGAAAAAATATATTTACATATTATGGACACGTAGTTATCGGTTTTTTAATTTCACAAGAGCGTGTTACATATTTTATTATACAAATGTGTTTAGTTTGATTTTCGTTATTATATTTTAAAAGGTACATTTTTACGTAATGTTATATATTTTTTTTAATATTGTTAAGAAACCGAAATCGACTGTCATTTGGCAGCGCTGTCTATGCGGAGTTTTGTTTGGCAATTTAAGTGCAATTAAAAGGTGTAAAATATATTTCATGAATATATACATATGTCGAGTAAATGTTTAGTTTTTAAAATATTTGGAAGAATACATTTGTTACAATTGCCTGTAATATTGCTGTTAGTCAGGTCGTTGTGATGTATTACTTAATACAAATATGGTTTAAAATTCTATTATAGCCGTAACTTTGCCATTCTGACCTGTTTATTATGTTGTAGATCTACAGAAACGGCAAACGGTTTCTGCCCAATCATGGAATGTGAAAAGATAGGTCTTAAAATGGCGAAGTTTACCTATATTTATTAAGCGTTACTAAGTTTCCAGTGTCCTTTGATTCTTGTAAGCCAGTATGTCTTCTGCGTGTGTAGTAGAAAAAGATTTCAATGCTATCTTGAGGACAATGACAGCATATGTCAAAAATTTATGTCAACCTTTGACATAATGACATATGTTGCTGTCAGTGTTCTATCAATGACATTTTTAACCCATATTTGTGTTAATTATGAAATAATTACTGCATACAGAGTATAATGTAATATGCGTTGGTTTGTTCTTATGTTAACAGTTTGGATTAGATCTATGATTGTATGGTTGTCGGAATTTGTATAATAAAAAATGTTAATATACACTGTTTTATTTTTATTTTAACACCCAATTTGTTTTACGGAAAAAAGTAAGCTTAAAATCAGTTTCTTAAAATCAGTTTCTTTTTAATAAAGGTTTTGTGTATTTCTAAAACGATTTTTTGACGAAAGGTCCCATTTAAACTAAAATCCAACTTTAAATGTTTTAGTTCAACAATAAACTTAAAGGCCACTAAATTAATAATAAGGCCAGTCTTGATACAGAGACGTTACTTACAAAGTTTATATAGTAATCACTTGTCAACTCGAAGACAAACCCTTGTAATCCAAATTACTTGGGTTTTTAAAAATAAAACTAAATTGTATTGAACCTAAATATCATATAAATGTATAGCAAAATTATTTTTAGTTTTCTTTGTTTCGCTGTAATTAAAAGTTATGTTAAATGGACAATATATTTTTGAACTCATTACCGAGAACATGCCGCGAGTTTCCGAACGAACCCGAGAGCGTGTGACGTCACAAAGTTAATTTCTACTAATTGTAGCACCCAATTAGTTGTGTATTAGTACAGAGATTAGATCTTAATATTATCATTAATATGTTAAACGTAACATCACGTCTGTAATCCCCGAAGTGATAATGAGCAGCGTTGTACACTCCCACGTTTCATCAGATATGTTTAAGTCCCATGGAATAGGTGGTGAGCCTATTGTCATACACCGGGCACAATTCCAGACTCAGAGTTATTACTAGAAATTCTAAATTAGAAGAATCCAATAGCACTCGACCCGGGATTTGAATCCAGGAGCTCTCGATCGGCAGTCGCACTTGCAAT
>DWJK01003615.1:0-12910 GCA_018248815.1 Croniades pieria auraria
AGTTTACAGGCGTGATATTACACTTAGGATAATAATAGCCGGTGTTAATATATGTGTAATATTGTTTGTAGGTATTGTAATGTGTAATAAAGTATACTGTATTGTATTATTAATAATACTATAATCACTATTCTTATTATTATGAATGTATATTTAGTTTATTGCCTATCATTTAAGCTTGTGAACGGCAACACCTGTCACCGGATTCCAATCAAACTATCTGATAGCTTTCTTAGCAGATAGGTTGGCCCAGGTGTATAAAGTTGATGAGAAGTGTGGTGTTTCATGGTCTCAAGTGAGAAAATTGTAATATCCAAGTAACATGTATGTACATACACATAAAAAATAACATTGGAGAGTTCAAGCCATCTGACCAATGTGTGAGTATGCAGTGTTTATTTATGTATATATGATAATGAAATGTCTGGGTTACCATAAGTAAATATCAGTTGTCGCAAGAACGTTCACATGTGATTACACTTCCACTTATATCCTTAACAGATATTTTCAGAATGCTTTTCATAATGGCAAATAACGCAAGGAAAGTACCTTAGATCCTCGATTGTAATACATTCGGTTCATATGCTCAGATTCCGATATGAGACTTTAATAGTCGACCATGGATCCTGTAGTATATCTGATGAGAATTACTCTAGTACCTCATGTAAATAAATATATATGTAGGTATCTGGAAGCTGTATATTTCGGTGATAGTCTTCGTCGCTGCGTTGCAGCAAAATTGGGTTCCATTTGAGATAACTTAGCAGTCTAGTTTGGCATTGATGATATAAATGATGGATTCAGCCTGCAATTGAGTCTATGTGATTTATAATTTATTTACGAAGGCACTTGTAATTCTTTTAATACCATTTAACTGAACATATTTTACTCCATATCTCGATATTAGTTATGTACTCTTTTGCTTTCTATTCGTATTAAATAGGGTTCCCTCCATAACTGTATATATACTTGGATTTGAGTCACCTGCTCCAGATTTATGGATGTTTTCTTTAAAACCATCCTTATTGAGTAGTGACTCCCAATTGCTCTGTAACGTTAAAGAGTGAAACCAGGTGTTGTTTTAAAAGCCGTCTGAAGTAAGCGATAAAGATGGTAAAAAGTTGCAGAAATATTTACTGAATGCCCGCAATTTCCAACTGTCTCCAGACTAGATGAGAGTTCTATCGCTCCTTAATACTATAATTTAAAAGGTTGCATGTCTAATCGAAATTTTAAAATGGCAACTAGGTGAAGGTCGGTCTGGGTCAGCATCCTAGCTCTGCTAAAGGTATTTGTTAAGGTCTGTTTTGCCACGAAACAACAGTTTGTGCTGTCGCATCCATCCAGCAGATTGCATGTCTTAATGCTACATATTTTTCAATTAACTCTCATCAAAGTTAGATATAGAGCGCTGACACCGATATCAGATAATTCTTTAACAGAAGCAGAGAGGAACAATGTGCTCCTGCAAGGCCAAGGTCGAGCGGTGGGAAGCCCGAAGCTCTACGGACGATGGCACATCCACACCGTCAACATGCGTACTCTGCTCCGAAGATAGAAGTGACACAAGGACAGACGAATACCATGAAAGCCAAGATAAGTCCGAGTTGACAAGTAGAACTGATACTAGAAAATCACACACCAGATCGGATTCGAAATTTGAGACCAAATACACTGTCACCACTAAATCGGTAACTAGTAAAGTTACGAACTCAACTAGTAAAAAGTTTGAAGGTAAGATCACAGAAAATGTAAGCAAAGATTCAGATTTGACTAGTAAAAGAGTAGGTGTCAAAAGTTTGGCTAGACACAGCGAGGACACTTACGAATTTAAACTTAGCGATCTGTATAGCGATAGCGAAGAAGTAGACGAGACTAATAGATTGATAGAGTTGAGAAGTACAGATTATTCAGATATAGTAGAATATAATTTAAGAGTAATTGTAGCGTTGGCAGGCTATCCAAAGGCGAAGATGAGGTTGCGAAATGTGGAGCTGTTTCAGAAGTCTTTGAACGACGTCATAGATATGCAGTTGAAGGCAGGGTTGTTGAAGAAGATGCCAACATTTCTTGATTACTATTTAAATCGCGGTGCAATAGTTTGTGTTTGTAAAGACTCGGATACCAGAGATTGGTTACTTCGGATTTCGCCTGGCCTGCAAGAGCGCATGTCTAATAAAATTATTTTGCTCAAAACTAAAGTTAAAAGATTATGTTTAGCGATGATGAAGATTCCGCATGCTTGTTGGCCGACGACGGCTCAAGATGCATTCAAACTTCTGCAATATTTCAATCCTACGTTACGTACGAATTTATGGCGGATTTACGCTCAGAAAACTGTGGGTGATGTGGAGTGCACTTCTTTTCTTTTGGATAGAGTTTCAAGCGAGATTATACGAGGTCCAACCTTCAAAAATATCATTGATTATAATCTCATGGACTTCGAGTTAATCGGTTTTACAGAAATTTACTACGAAAGTTTTGAATATGATATGGAGAATTTGCACAGCATTGCGTCGAGAGTCAAGCTATTGGAGGAATTGCGGTCCAATGAGTCAACACCCAGAAACAATATTACAATTGAAAATGAAACTGTGACAGTGGAAACTAAAAAAGATGAACAAGAGAAGGAAAAAGAAGATACAGAATCAGTAGACGTTGTAACAGAAGATATAGGTGACTTGAAGTCAATTGAAAATAAAGACAAATTTATTAAAAGTGAAACGGCAATTGACGAAATTAAAAATGATCTGGAGAATTCTCTACAGATTGAAATTTTAAAGAAACTAAAAGATGTTAAATATATCAGTGACAAAGATGAAGTTATTATTTGGTCTGAAGAAACTAATTTTTACGAAAGCGAGCAGGAAGTGAACATACAAACTAAAGAAGGTGAGAAAAATTACTTTGCTGTGTCTTCGGAATCGAATGAAGTCGAAAAGGACGATGTTCCGAAATCGGGGTACATCGATTCCGAGACTAATGAATCGATTTATGAGAGCAAAGAAACTTTAATTAGTAGAAATAGTAATGTTAACATAGATAGTAACAGAGGCATGGCTTACTACCGACGTACAAATTATTTACACGTGGACAACGAATTGAAAACCGCAATAACCCTAGCAGGGTATCCGCAGAACAAGCTAGAAGGAACGCATATCAGACGTTTAAAACAATTGTTTAAAGAATACCTTCATAAGGACATGAAGTCACAACGATTTGCTAACTTGATCATTCCTAAGTTCCAAGACGTTTACTTGTCCAACGGTGCTGTGATATACGTATGTGATTGTCTAGAAACTAGGGATTATTTGACTGAGTTGTTGCCTAAGTTTGTCAATGCCACTGGATTGAAGTTAGTTTTCAGAGAAGTTAAAGATTTAGTACGTTACACGAGAGTTGTGATGCGTTTACCCGAACAGCTTGCTCATGTCGAATCCATTGAAATTCTGCTCAAACTTGTTGTTGAATATCCGAGGCTGAAGCCGGATTGTTGGAAGTACTATTCTGACGTTGCCGGCAAACAGAAAAGACAGTTTGGCATTGATCCAGAGTCTCTAGAAGTCTTGCGAAACCCGAATTTCAATCCTACGTACGAAGGAGAAGGGATAAGTTTCAGAATTATTGATAGACGCAAGCGTGATGTTAGTTTTGATGAGTATACAGCAAAAGAGTCCGAGGCAGAAAATGTTCAAGAAAAGAAGCTTAAAGATAAACTTTTGAAAAATATATATTGTCCAATTGATCCTGAAATAATTAATGCTCCTCTCACTCGTGTAAGAACAAATCACTATACAGATTTAATATCTGACGATTTGAAATTGTATGTAGGACCGTCAAATTATCCCGAGAGTAGAATCGATGAATCCATGTTCCATTCCATAAAGAGAAAATTCGAGAATGTCGTTTTTAATTCGATAAACGAGGCTAACCTCAATTTGGTTCCGAAGATTCACGATATGTACCTATTTGACGGGGTGATTTTCATAATTTGTAAAGACACGCATTCGCGAAAATGGATAGAGGATTCATTGCCGATAGTGAATTCGAAACTGCAAATAAACTTGAAAGCGACAGAATTCCGTGGAGCGGTGGGTATCATAAGTATGACGGTGAAGACAGACAAGGATACCGATGAAGTTATAGAAATACTGCAGAAACAGAACCCAAGATTGCGGACGAAATTTTGGCGGAAAATAAGTACGGTGCGTAGTAAAAATAAGCTGGATGTCGTTTTACAGATCGACAAGTTATCGGCACAAGTTATTAACGATAAAGATTTTAATAAATTCGTCGGAATCAACACTGTTCAATTCACATTGGGACATTTGCAATCTCTGCTCAAACCGAAAGCTAGTTTAGAGGAGCTGACCATGAATCGTGAAAAGAAACTTGCCAAAGCGAAAACTAAAATTTCTAAATTGAAAGACTCCGAAAAGAGCGAATCACTGAGCAAGCGTTACGATAACGATCAAGATAATAAAATAGCCGAATTTGAGAACGAGAAGGATTTTGTCGCTGAGTATACTAATGCTAAAGATTTAGACCCAAAAATTATAAACTCTGATTCACCGAAGTCTCTAGACGATTACTCCTGTAATTTCGATAGTTGTGATGATTATTGCAAAATGTTTTTGATTGTACCGCACAATATCCTGCCGGAGAACAAGGACGATTTGAACATAATATTCGATTTGTTAGAAGAAAAAAATCCGGGCCTCAACACTGAGCTGTGGCGAGTGTTGAGCGATGCGCACTACTCAAAGGGTAAATTCTCCCTACTCATCGACAGACAATCTGCCTTGGTGATTAAAGGGAAAAATTTCGATTCCAGTCTCGCCAGGGAGAAGTTGAAGATTATTTTGCAACGGTAAACCTATTACTACGATCAAAGTAAGATTTTCAGGAGTCGTGATTACCATTTTCTGTCACTCCCACGTGGATTTAAAACGGCACCAATCCTAATGTGATTCGGCTAGTCTAACGTGGAATCCTTACCATTTATATAGTTTAAAGCTTATTTTCGTCAAATGCCATACAAATCTTGTGAGATATGACATTTACAAGAAACTTATTACATATCTATAATCGAATGTCTTCATGTCTATTAACTATTTTTAAGATGCCATATCGTCACAAGACACAGCCAGTCACATTATGGTACATATAAGATTCCATTATCGCAACCATAATCTGCTGTATAACCATTATAAAATCGAAAATCGAATTAGATTGCCGCATTATTTCTCATACTAATTCTAAAAATACCCACTAGTTTTAAACCTTATCGATCTAATATATTAAGTTCTCTAGTAGGTATACAATTTCATTTTATACATTGGCATTATATTGGTTTCTTATTGATTAATTGATAAATCGATAAATATCGATGATAGAAGACATGGCAATAGTGGCCTATCACTTTGTTACTTTCGTCTCACATCTGTCGAGATGTCGAGTCAGTATCTAATTATTCTCATGCTCTCTAATAAAACTGATATATTTATGTTAGGATAAAGTAGTTAGCGACCATTCAAGTGCGCTAAATGTTTATACGAATTTGATTTAGTTTTATATGTAAAAATAGTGATTATTTTAATGAAATTAGGTTAACTATGCGTACTTTGATTATCATTATACTGATGTTCCATGCAGATCACTGTTATTCCATACAGAGCAGCGAAATTCCATATAAAGCAGTAATATTCCATACCGAGAAAAAAAATTCCATACTGAGCAAATATTCCATACAGAGCAGATATTCCAGACAGAACAGATATTCCACACAGAGCAGATATTCCATACAGAGCAGATATTCCATACAGAGTAGATATTCCATGCAGAACAGATATTCCATACAGAGTAATGATATTCCATACTGGGCATTGATATTCCATACAAAGCAACAGTATTCCATGCATAACAGTGATATTTCATGCGCTATAAGTTTTGCATATAAAACTAGTATTATAAAATACAATACTATTCTATCCTTATTTTATTCGTTCACCTACCAATATCGCTCTTTTTGTACTTGGAAGAAATCAGTTAAATTCGTTTGAATGAATGTGAATGTATGGAATATCAGTAATCTTAAGACGTTTTTAGCATTCCGAACTATGATTGTTTCTAGGATAGCATTACGGTTGATGTATTATTAATACTGTATTGTGACGTCATGACGTATTCCTGTGACCTTGTGGTGATGACGTTTGTGATTTATGCGTTTTTTTTTCTAAAGTGTACACGTGTTTTTGGCCAAATATTTGTTTTCATAACGTGAGTTTGTTTTCCGTTGTTTCTTATTATTATTACTATTATTATGCTCTACTGTTATTATGTTTTATTAGAATTTCCTTTTTTTTTGTTTCTAGTGTGCTATGTTAATTGTGATTTTTTTATTAAATTTTAAAAAATAAGCGCACGGCTTTTGTTTTTTTTTTAAATTCAGTTCTTCTTCCATTTGTTTTTGATCTGTAGTTGAATGTATTCCTCTAGAATGTGTATCAAAATTCTTATTATATTATTTATTATGTAGGTATTTGCCTATTCGCACTGGAGCATTGTGGGGAGCATGCTCCAGGCCTTACTACATTTTATTAAAATTATATAAGGACTTAAAACACAGGGTTATATGATCATAAACTCGTATCATACATTAGTCGTGGATGGGAACCGAACCCACAACTCTCGACTCAAGAGGAGTCGACATCATTAACAACTGGACCTACAGGCCCGTCAGAGCTAGAGGGGATATAAGTATATTTTTACATACAAGTTAAACAAAGTTTTATCAAATAGGTATAAGTCCTAGTACTTTCATATTTTTTTTTTAATCTGAATTCAAAACCATGACATTCTATTCAATTACACGTTTCCTTTATTTTAAAAGACGAGAGTTTGATAGTATATGTACATATGAAGCGTTGATACTGAAAAATGTTTACGATTCTACATACATACATGTGTACTTAATGTCACGACTATAATATCCCATGCGGATAAGAAGATACTAAGAGTTTGTGCAAAGTATTGTTCTGGTAAAGTTTTATCGACTTTTCTGCTTTCATTTAAGTCGCCGTACTAGCACGTATGGCGATTTTGATAAAAGAAAAATATTGTATTACATCATAGTTTATAAATGTCATAGACAATCATATCACGTCAAAGGTCCGTTTCCGGATTTTTTAAATCATATTTATGAAAATAAACCACCATACAGAATACCTAGGAACCCATGCACGTCCAATTTTAAAAAAGGACAAAAAGCTTTAGATAGTCCTGATAGCGTACAAGTAGATTTATTTGAAAGTATTAATCCGTGTGATTTTTCTTCCATATTTAAGCTGGCAAACAGGCAGATAGGCTAGTTGATCGTAATTGGTCACCGTTGCCTAAGAAACTTTGCAACATCTGAAAAATGGCCAAGGCTGCTGGCTTGTAAGGCACTCTTAGCGCTTTTCTTGAAGAGATCGGAGAAACTAGAAGATATCTCTTTCTATATTTTACACGTGCGCTTATAATAATAGAACTTTGTACACATCTGCATATGATCAGCTTGTCTCATTCCATTGCTGGTTCTAGACCTCCCGTAATGAACACCTTTGTGCTCTAAAGGAATTTTGCTTCATCCCCACGTTGGGCAATATGGGGATCGCAGAGCAAAGCGTTTTGCACCGTCTACGCTACCATACTGCACACCTGTTGTTCGTTCAAAGCTTAGGTTTTCAAATTTATTTTATGTACTACGTCTACGCCTTTTGGATGTTAATACATTTTCCATTGCCTCTTACAACGTACTATAAGTGTTAATATTGATTTCCTATTTTTTACGTGCCACATCCCTTTTTTAATTCAAATTAATATGCAATGAAATAGTTTATTCGATTTGAATTTTACTGACACCATGAATGCTAACGCCCTTAACGCCGTTGTAACCGACAATGACCGGTTTAGAGAAAGTGAACACACCGTTGACAGTAGGCAATGTAAATATTGGCACAGCGAACAATTCCCGGGCTCCAGCGCATAGCGAGGCACTGGTGTGTGGTATGCGGCACCCCTGCCGCGCTGTACTGCGCGCGCTGCGAGCTGACGCCGTACTGCGGCGCGGGCTGCCAGCGCACCGACTGGCTCAGCCGCCACCGGGCCGTCTGCCACAACCTCGTGCGGTCAGTGTTCAGCTTTTATCAAGCATCAAGTGTTAAAACGTCTCTATGCTTGGAAAACTGGCGTGTTTAATCAGTCATTTTGGGTGCCAGAAAATCTATATCGTAAAGTATCATTAGATGGCCTCCAAAAGAATGATTACTCAACTCATAGCCTATCCAGTCTCTATGATGAATTCGACTACAAAAATACTACTATCAATTATTATCGGAATCGAATTTAAAGTTCATAAATACTCTTGAAAACATCGTGAGGAAACCTGTACACCTTAGAATTTATATATATAAAAAAAAATTCTAAAGGTGTGTGAAGTCTGCCAACACGCACTTGGCCAGCGTGTCAGATTGGCCGTAACCCTGTCAATATGAGAGGAGACCCACATTCCAACTGTGGAATGATAAAGGGGTCGATTATTATTATTTTATTATTATTAAACACTCTGGCATCGAGTATTAATCTATTAATACAGACATTTAAATAATTAGACGTTAAAAATTGTTATTGACGAAAAATCTCGATTAAGTTCGTCGTCACTTTGCTTGATGGCGTTGGGTTCTAAAACTTTAATTTCTGAATCGTCGTTTAGATAACAATGTATGTTTGTTTCATTTTGCAGGTTGTCCACCAACCCGCGCAAGTCGATGGAGAATAGCCGGGATTTGGAGATGAGGAACGCGCGAAAGGCAATGGATGATGGTAGTGATGTGGAGCCAGGGTATGTGGCTATGAGTAAAAAAAGAGTTCTATATGTTTGTTGCATGTTTCTTAAACTTTTATGGTAAATTATCAGATATCAATAAAACGTCCAGTACTCGATTCAATACGCTCACTGCGTATTCTATTTTTGACGTAAACGTAACTGGTGAAACATGAAGGTGTACTACGATCCTCTGTTTACCCCTTCGGAGATTACAGGCGAATTTTGTTACGTTTTTTTACTGCATTCATTTCATGCAATTACTGAGTATTATTTGCAAGAATTTTTTATGTATACCCATTCGGTTTTTTATGTAAATGTTGGATATATTAGTAGTAGTTTAAAGTTGTTATTGTCTAATACACACTTAAGCAGTCTTCACTTAAACTGAATTTTTTTTAACTCAAACACTTTAAAACTCGTGCTGATCTTGCAAATATGTGTCTGATTAAAAGATTTGTTTTCTCCACAGCCCTACGCCGGTACCGCCACTTCGTAAACCTCACTCACCGGCCACCCACAGCGCTAGGCGCGATCCGATGCCGCAGCCGAAGCAGGTAGTTATCATCATCAACCATTTTAACCTTTCAGCATTAGAAACGGGTCTCCTGTTAGAATGACGAAAGATAAAGGCCACAGTGTACATGCGCGTACTGCAATATTTGCTCGGTAACACGACGTACTGGAGTTGGTATTTGTTAATCACATGAGAGATACCTTGTATAGTGAAATAGTGGGGCTAGTGGGCAATGTTCGTTATTTAAAAATGTTTCTGAATTCTTGCTATGATTTGTACACAGACAAATTATTATACATTGTAACCAGCTAATAAAGAAAGATACTAACTTCAAATCAGAATAACGGAACAAAGTATCGGGAACAAAGTATCCATACAGCAAATAACTGTTCTGCATTTATGTTGATATACGTCAATTCATATTCATTCATTAATTATTAGCGTACTCGCGGACACTGCTGGACACTACATCAATTATGTTATTTGAATAAAGTTGTTGTACAAAACATTCTGATAACAGAACTGAAAATATTGATTATTAAATTAGTACTTTTTTTTTACACAATACAATTATTTTACACAAAAATCTAAGAGATAAATGGACAGATAGACGGACAGTAGTGCTACTTTTGTAATAAAATATGGTTTGTGTTACAGAAAATCTCGCAACCACTGAGCTACGGAGACGGCAGGGGGGCGCACAGTAGCCGTGGATATCGCAACAACAGCGGTCATTCCCACAGACAGGACAGGAGGTCCACAAACGATTCCCGAAAAGACGAGAACAGGGCTAACAATGGTTTGTACATATGTTTATATATTTGATTTAAAAAATGCTAATTTTGTGTGTGTATTAGACATGGAGAACTCGATCACTGCCTGAGTAAGCAGATTTAAGTTTTGTAGTAGCTTTTCGGCAATAAATCGACATTTCTAATAGCAGGGTTATCCACTACCATGCGCTATCATCATAATAAAAAACTGATCATAAGTTGTTTGCAGATGACCAATCCAACTTCGATTGGAAACAATGCACCCAAAGCCCAAAACGGAGCAAAACGGCTTCCAAGACGATTGCGAAGGAGGTGCGACAGGAACCGTCGACCAGCCGAGAGTCACCAGTGGCTTCTCCGCAGCAAGAGACCCCGCCGGAGCCCGAGCTCGCGGCACCGGTCAAGTCAGAGCCGGCGCCGAAGATCAAGCCGCCGGGCTCGTTGAGCGATGCGCTGCCTGCAAGGAAAATTGTGCCTAAACAGTGAGTCAATAATGTTAAAATTGTCGTAACTGACTGGCGACTGCCGTTCGAGAGGTTCTAGGTTCGAATCTCGGGTCTTGTGTTATCGGATTTTCCTAACTTAGATTTTCTAATAATGGCTCGGTGTCTGGACCTGTATCCAATAGGCTCACCATCTATTTCATGAGACGTTAAACGTAATTAGTGAAACGCTCGAGTGTACTACACCCCTTTGCCTATCCCTGCGGGGATTACAGGCGTGAAGTTACGTTTTATTAACTACTTGATGTGTTCCCCAGGTACCTGCTGGAGACGCTGTCGGTGGGCGACTCGGCCATGCTGTCGGTGGACGCGCGCGCGGAGCTGTGCCGCGAGCAGCGCGCGGGCTACGTGTGCCTCAGCATCAACGAGCGCAGCGAGCCCGCCTTCCAGCGGCTGTGCGGCGAGTTTGCGCAGCTCTGCGCGCTCGACGACCTGCAGCACACGTCTGTTGTCTTGCAAATATCATTAAAAAATACCTATTAGTATTTGAAAAATAATGTAGAGTTACGTCAGTTCAGTCAACAATTTCTTAGCCACCGCGGCAGACTCTGGCGGGAAACTTACTCATTATGAGACGAGACTCCTGTCCAAACGGTATAACGATGAAAAGATTAATGATGAGATAATAATAAATATATCAATTTAGATAACACCTTCGGTTGATGCCGTAATCAGACTCATTAGCACTCTATTCAGCCCTTCCATTGAAAATGGAACCTCTTAAAATGGCAATGTTTGATGTATCAAGGGCTGTCCCCAGGCCGTCTTTGGGTGAATGTTTCGCATACTTCGAAGCCTCGGAGGAGGCGTGGTACCGTGCGCGGTGCCTCTCTCCCACGGCCGCCGCGCTCATAGACGGCAGCCGCGTGGTCCTGCTGTCCTCGGACAGCAAGTGCCGTGCCCTCCCCAGTGGCTACGATATGGTTGCTGAATTCTGCTGTCTGTTGCAGAGCGCCAATGTCAATGTGAGTATAATTAGATGGAATAAACAAGAGACGAATGCGCTTCCTATTAATGCCTATCGCTCTCGCCTTCAACTTAATCTTCGACTCATTGTAATAATTCAATTGATAACAATAATTGTCCAATTCGAATACTGCAATTCGTAATAATACTGCAATTTAAATTAAATTTATAATAATTCCCCAATTCACATTAATTGATAATAATAATATGCTTTAGAATTCTACTGATATATGCATACTGCATATGTGTCACCTAAGACGATTAATTTTACCATCTTAAGTCTTGTTGTATGATTGATTTGCTGATAATTGGTCATATCTTTACAGTTGGGAGAAAGCCTCAAAGCGACCCTGCTGTCGATAACAGCCTCCGGCTACCAGGTGGCGCTGGAGAACGCCGAGACTAGCGCTTCGTTGGGCGAAGGCGAAGTCTCCCGCTGGCTACCCCAGGTGGAGTATCCGAAAACTACACCAGTTGGTAAGTGTTTATTTCATCAGGTTTTCAAACATTCTTACAATGTCATCACTGTTAATTTATTATACTAAGTTAACCATACCGTAAGATGATTTGACATCTTTGTCTACCTCTTGTAGTAAAAAAATCGTTTTATATATTACAGCTCTTGTTATGTTAAAAATATTTTGAATCACTTCTATGTTGTCCAAATATACAACGGAACATATTGCATGATATAATAATTGACAGATTTGATTTCGTTTCATTCTATTGGTTCACTAAGTAACACATTATACACAGTACACAGTACATTAGTGTATACAGTAAATGCTATTTATGTAGTATTTTTGAAGTGAACATTACAGGAACTAAAAATTAAATTACTTACACTTCATTACATTATGAAAGAAGGGGTTAATTTATAATACACCTATACTAATATATGGCATGTTATTTCATCTGAGATGATATTTAATTGTCAAAGATGATATATTAAATATCTTGATAAAGATTACAAATGTTATCATATGAGAAACATATCTGAAATAGCACAGAATTTTGTCTATAGTTTGACCGATATTTCCATTAAGTTTCACAGGATACATTCGCTTGCAATAAAATAACCATCCTCACACCAGGACAGTATGTATATTAGTCCAAGATCCCAGAGCCGTAGACACAACTTATTTTCTAAAGCATATAACTTTCGGTCTCAGTAGTCTCTTGTGTACTTTTTAATACCTGAATGTTTCTGGAGCTTGCCCGGTGACACCTGCGCAGGTACCAGGTGAGAAAGGTAACTAAAAATCAGAGTTACTTAACTTAAATT
>DWJK01003616.1:0-12910 GCA_018248815.1 Croniades pieria auraria
GGCGTCCCACGCTACGTTTGCCAAGTCGCGGTCTCCACTCCAGAACACGTCTGCTCCAGCGGCTATCGGTTCTGCGATTTTTATTTAATTATTATTTTTAATGAATATACATAACTGCTATAATAATAATAATAATATAAAAAAAAAACAATATTTCCAAAAAAAAAGGTCATCTAAAATGTCCTTGTGAGGCTACGTTCCCAAAACACTGGCAGCATTACCTCGCTGAATTATAAGGCTAAGCCTCTGTGCGCAGTAACTGCCAGCCCTTTGATCCCCGGAGACAAGAACAAGCTTGGTCGACATTTCTGACATAAACTTTCTCGTGTCAGAAGATCATGGTTCCATAGTCTCCATTGCCAGCGCCGTAAACATATAATTATTTTTATTATTATTTAGTGTAATATTTCATTAGAATATTTAATTAAATATTTAATCAGACTTTATAGCTCCCTACTGTGAAAGATAATTTCTATTAAGTCCACAATAGTTTACATTCTAGAAGCTAACACAGGCTTCCATTTAAAATAATGATAATAATAAAGAATTGCACTGAATTTTATTCACATTAATAAGATGAGATGATGATAGGTTCCACGCTCCATATTAAGATCTCAAAACAATCCTCACCTGAATGTGGTGCAACCTGCTGTACAACAGATGAGATTCTGTTCAAATGTTGATCGATATAGCGCAGTCCATCTAGGCACTGTTCCTGGACGCCGTCGTGCAGCAGCATAGTCTTCCGAGAAGCTGTGTTCGACAATTCCTAACCCGTAAGCCCAGCGTTAGGATTATGGGTATACCCCTTTAGGATTGGTCGTATGTTTAGAAGTGGACTGAGACAGGCTGATGATGGCAATGATGATAATCGAGATGGTACGTCACATACATAAACATTTTACCATTACGCCTTTTTCTGACTGCATTTTGAAAACTGGGCCGAGAGTTCCTCTGCCTACTACTACCTATTTACTACCTCTACCTGCCTACTTTCTCTCGGCCCACAGCACCTACAGGGTGCAAAAGGAGTTTGGCCGGCAGGTACGTAATTTAGCCAAGTAAATATTGTATACCTAAGAAACGTCTAGCTACGATTACCTATGAACACCTGAGAGGTTCTTCGTTGTGTAACAACCCCATTTGCGTAAAGAGGTTTCGCTACCTGCCGCCTGCGACCCAGTCGTGTCAAGTTATCCTAAAGCCGTTTCCACATTGGCATGCTGTTTGCTACGGTTTTGCAATAAAGTTACGATTTGAAAGCGACAGGTCCGTCGCATTTTATAATAATAGTCAGGTAGCATTTATTTATTTATTATTCTTCATTGTAGTTAACGTATGGCAACTGCTAAAAGGCATTTTTTGGCAGTCAATGTATTAACATAACGTTATGCCTGCATTCCCCTAAGCAGGCGAGGCCTAGTAGTGCTTGTATTTTTCACCTGTCAACCTATTGACATAAACCGGGCACAAATCCTGACTCAATGTCACAGTTGCCAATTTTAAGTAAGAAGATCCCAAGAATACTTTGTCCGATCCGGGGATCGAACCTAGGACCTGTTACTCAGCAGTCGCGCTTGTGACTACTAGACCAACGAGGCAACTGAATATAGATAGAAATCGCATCAACCAATTGCCGGTGTGTAAGCTGCCTTATATTAGTTATTGATTTAGCAAGATTTAGCACGGACAAGATACGGTCCGTTGCGGCAACGAGTTTGCTTTTGAGCTCAACATACTTATTTGATTAACCATAATGCCAACTATTGAAATACATGTGCATATGTATTTGTGATTGTACAATTGGTCAACAACGAAATGTAATGCAGATTAAACCAAAATCAGTAGATACATAATATCATGATTAATTATGTACCGGATTTACTCACGTATGTTTTTTCGGTATAGTCCGACTAGCTTCGGACCTATCCGAGCTTCTTTATGTGGAGACCCCATCGCGTCGCAGCGAAATCGTGAAAACATACGTGAGTTAATCCGGTACATAATTGAATCATGCATGTATATCACGAAACTTTTATAGTAAAATATATAGGGTTTGCTTCATTTTCTAAGAGAATAAGCATGGACGACCTGTCTATACACGAGTATTACATAAACTATCTACGTATTAGAAAACGCTATTTTCAATTGAAATCTTTAATTCAGAATAATACACGATACATACAATAAATGAACTTTAAAATCATATTGTTGTAGAATAGATGACGGCGACGATTAGCTTAACCCCATAGGTGCTAAATACCGGGAGAAAAAATTTGAAGAAAAATCTCTGGTTACTCTTTATTGTGCATTATTACTTAATATCTCAAATAAGACTTGTGTTATAAACGATTTTTTGTTTCCAAATATCACATTACATTGAATAATATTATAAAAATTCGCTAGATATATCATTTTCTATGTTCCCTGTTTTAAATATTTTAATGTTTGTGTCTCGCTTTTTATTAAACAAGATAATAAGTGTATCTCTTTCTTATGAACGCATCGTTCGAATTTCAAATTTTGACGAATAGTACGGATCAAATTACGTTGGTTTTCGATTTAACACAACTCATAAAATCATGTTTTTACGCGCCAATTAAAAAAAATATTTTATGCTTTAATAGACAATTACTAAATTGCATTCCTATCAAGTTAAATTTTATTTATAATTATATTACAAATAATGTTGGAAATACGTTGGAAGTGTTGTAATTGGAATAAATCGAAATAATTTGTTGAAGATTCTATGAATACATACATATATAATTATGTTTATTTCGTACCTATCCACTTGGAATGGCCCGTTTGGTATCCAGTTAGCTGTATAGTAAAACCTAATTGAAAGCGCTAAACGAGAGTAAATGCATTTTATTTGTACGTAAAATAAGTAGCAAATGAGCAGAGAGCAGTTACAAGAGGTCGCTGTCGCCCACAGATATCCACGACCGACCTCAAAAAGGACTGTAGGAATAGGACTATTTTTTGTCAGCCAGTCCTATTAATATGCGTTGTTTATAAGATTGTTAATAAATGAAAACTTGCGTATATTTTGTTTTATGGTGAATACATTGTGACAAGTATCGCAACATTTCCTGACATTTGGAGTCTTATTTCTAAGAAAATGTTTCAGTAAAGAAATTTTGGTTGTGAAATCTTTAGATCTTGTAAATATTTTTTTTTTTCGTAAGCATCGTTGTTTATTTACGTAACATCACGCCTTTAATTCCCGAAGGAGTTGGCAGAGGGGTGTATTACACTCCCACGTTTCACCAGTTACGTTTAAGCCTGAATATCCAGGAATAGGTGGTAAGCCTATTGGCATACACAGGGTATAATTCCAGACTCCGAGTCATTACTAGAAATTCTAAATTAGAAAAATCTAATAGCCTCGATCCGGGAATTGAATCCAGGACCTCCCTACCGGCAGTCGCGCTTGCGACCATTCGACCAACGAGGCAGTCCAGTCAATATATTTTTACACTTATTAAAACACCGTAAAAGAAATTGGGCCTCGATATTCGTTAAACAATTACGTATAAATTTTAACTGTACGAATCATTATAAATGTCACAGTACAGAAATATAACGTGGGAAATCCCCGCGTTATATGGGGAAAAACACGTGTTATACGAGGGATTGAAATCGGGTAATATGAAAACGTGTTACAAGAGTACCGTGTTATAAGGGGGATTACTGTATAGATAAAATTCAGTACAAATCAGTGAAGCATTTGCTCTTAGTAACACACCCGGAACTGTATGGAGGTTTATTAACGCGATATAGCCGTTACGATCCCATAAAAATACGCATACGAAATTTTATGGGCTTCGGGATCACATAAGGCGGTCAGTCGGTTTCAATGTCGGTTATACAATGTGCGGTAATCGAGAGAAAAGTGTCATTGCGTCATGGAGCGCGCAGTGCGAGATGTGTCCAGTAACCGTGGATAGTCTGATACTGGGGGACGTTTACAGTGATTAGTGTATGTACATATATCAGATCTGGCAATGTGGCTGGCAGCAGTTGGTTGCGACGAGCTGAAGATCGAGCTCAATGGTGTGCTATTGGAGAGGCTTATGTCCAGCAGTGGACAGAAATAGGCTGATGATGATGATGATGACGACGGTGTCAGATCTATTAGGATATAGATATTTGGGACTCGGTGATCCCTGCCTACCCCATCAGGGAACTACCGTAAAGGTAGTGTGACAGAGCTCCGTAATTCAAAAGCTTTTGAAACATTAAAATATTTTTTTGAGTTATACATTTATGTACATAGTTTTACTTTAATAGTATTTATAATAGTCGTATAATAGTCGTATAATAGTCAGAACTGAAATAAATCTAGTCTTATTGCAAATTGACACAGACAAGATATCTATGTTAATTTCTAAAAGAATACTTGATGCAATTCAGTCAGATTTCAGACTCAGTTATATCAGACATTTCAGACTCAATTACGTCACAAATTTCGTACTCAATTATGTCAGAGATTTCAGACTTAATTATGTCAAAGTTACCAAGTTAGGTTAGTTATAAGTTCGAGTATGCTACTTTTGATGCCTCAGATACAGTTTTCTTAGTTTTGTGGTTAGGATTTCATATTAGATGCTGTAAAAAGCCTTTGTAAAAACCAAGCATAAATATATATGCTACTATAATATTGGTGATAGAATGGCTCCTTGTAGACCCCATATTATTAGTAGATATAGCAGTCATTTATCTATAAGCTAATTGGACTATGTTTTGAAATATTTTGATATATGCAGGCAGTATTAAAGTTATAAAGTTGACGAGGTCACTATAAAATAAACCAAACATATTTTCAAACGTAACATCACGCTTGTAATCCCCGAAGAGGTAGGCAGAGGAGTGTAGTACACTCTCACGTTTCACCAGTTACGTTTAAGTCCCATGGAATAGGCGGTGAGCCTGTGCCACCGGGTACAGATCCAGACTCCGAGTCACTACTAGAAATTTTAAATTAGAAAACTCCCATAGTCCCGACTCGGAATTGAATCTAGGACCTCCGCAGTCGCGCTTGCAACCACTCGACTAACGACGCAGTCCAGTCAATATATTTTCACAGTTATTAATACACCGTAAAACAAATTCGGCCTCGATATTCGTTAAACAATTATGGCGCAGTAATACGGTGTTTATAAATTTGTTGTGAAACATCAAATAAATTTTCGCAAATGTATTTCATGGCATTTGTTACGTATTAACGATTTCGTTCACTTAATTTCCGTAGTATTTCTTAATTATATTTATTGTTTGGATTTAAAAATTTGTATCGTTTTTAGAACTGATATTGAGGAATGGTTATTTTGGTCTACGTTTTTATCCTGTCATTAGATTCAATTTAATTTGATGGCGAACATCAATTTGTTATTCGCTATGACGATCCCAATACAAGGGAGGTAACTTTTCCCGAGAACAACTAAATAACAAATGTTTGAACGGAAGTATTCCTATATTCAATCAATACTGGCATCGTGCCATAACGGCGTGTTCGGTATGATTCACCAACATGTCGATGTGACGAGTCACCAAATCTATATACATGTTTTCACGCCAGGTTCCTCACAGGATAGACAAAGAGCGCCAAATGCCAAATATCACTATACTTATTTTAGTGATCAAACCCGTCGCTACATGTCAATTTACCCCAAACACATCATGGGATGGTATACTCAACCTCCGGTTTAGTTCAGTTACTAGCTATTGTAGCAACAGAGCAGTGAAACAAAAAATATCTCATGAATAATCATATTATCCGCTTGGTTGCCTATCGCATAACCACAGCCGAAGCTGCGGTCAGTACACGCTTTCTCCCCTTTGTTTGTCGAGTTATGCTGGATTATGTTGGGTTATGTTGGCTGTGACACGTGAGTCAGCTTTGTTTTGTCACGGTTACGTGTCACACGACCTGTTGCGGTGTTGAGTTAGGCACACTGGGTCATCCTTGGCTTTGCTCTTTATTGTTATTGATTCCATTCTATGTCGTGGTGGGACGAATAAAGACAAGACAAGAGAGTTATGGAAGTGCAGCACGCTTCTCTGTTTATGTTTTTGGGGTAATATAGGCGTGATATTATGTAATCGTTATTATGATTATGTTGTCACGCCAGGTCCCCTACGGCATAGGCAGAGTACACTAAGTGCAAACATTGTTATACACCTGACGTACCTACTCATAATGTTCATATTTTTTACCATTAGGGATAATACGGTTTTTAAAAAAGTTGGTTCGTGTAATGTCTCGAAATAAAATATATATTTTATTTCAGTATGTAACCTTTATAAATATTTATGTGGAAAGGAATTGTAATGATTTGTTAGCAATCCCCAAGTGTCGGGTTCGAATTCTGTCATGCACCTCTGAATTTACAATAGCGCGTTTTTAAATTAAGTATCGATTTATTAAATATCTTTAAAAAGGAAGAATATAATCGTAAAGAAATCTACATACGTTAGAGTTCTCCATAATGTTCTCTGAGATGTGTGATGGCAAGTGGTTTAGCCAGCATGGCAGACCTGGCTACAAATGGCAACCTCTCACTTCACATTCTGAGAGGATACTTAGGTTCGACAGTAGAACTATAAAAGGGTTATGAGTACCATGTTATCTACCATCATTCAGATGTCGGTTTATCAGCTTTATTTACATGTATTTATCAGCTCTATTTCTGATGTCTCTTTATCATTACTATTTATCAGCTCGTCACTTATCATTGTTTCAGTACTGTTGTATAAAGCGCTTCTCGGCCATTTTATCCTCACCCCTGCAGTTATGACTGTCATTTATCAAGTTCGTTTCAATAATGCAAAATCAATAAGAGAAAATTTTATTCTCGGTTATGATTTATTCCTTTTTTTTATATTATTTTTTTATTTGACACACTATTAAAATTTGACCTCTAACGTCGGAGGTCACATTCAAATTTTAATTCTTGTGAACTTTGCGAAATATTAATATGATGGCAACACAATAATGTTTATTTAATTTTAAATAGCAATAAATTGATTAAATTTACTGCCTCAATGTTATACATATATTGTGAACATTCATTTGTTTATTTCTCATCATACCTTCCTCTCACACCAAACCTGTTGGCTGTAAAAGGTCTCTTGTAGGGATAAGCAGGCCATTGTTTATAAAACGTAACATCACGCCTGTAATCCCCAAAGGGGTAGGCAGAGGAGTGTGGTGGTACATTTCCACGTTTCATCAGTTACGTTTACGTCCCATGGAATAGGTGGTGAGCCTGTTGCCATATACCGGGCGCTACTTTAGATTCAAAGTCACTACTAAAAATTCTACATTAGAAAGATCTAATGGTACCCGACCTGGGATTTGAACCCAGGACCTCCCTATCGGCAGCCATTGTTTATAATTGTAATAAATGACTCGCTCATTGGTCTACTGGTTAGCGAGCTTACATAACTGCAGAGCTGGTCGTGGGTTTGATCCCCGGGTCTGGTATCATTAATATTTTACTACGTTAAAAATCCTAGTAGTGTTTGGGCGTCTGGATTTGAGCCTGGTGTATGGCAATAGATTTATTCCCTGTTCGTAGTTGCACGTCTAACTTAACTAGTGACACGCAGGAGCGTGCTACACTTCTCTGCCTATCTTTTTGTATCACTTTGACGTGATAAAAATAGTAAAAGCAAGTTTATGTAATGATGATAATTAAAAAAAGATTATGATTGCTAAAAACCAGTAGTAAAGTAAATTGTTTACTAATTTGTCTGTGTTTTTATCATGGATTAAAGATCTCTCCAGATATTGTTTCAGTAAAATCGATTTATCTGTTTAGAAGAGAAAACGTAAAAACATACTATAACTTTGCAAGAATTATTCTGTATGAAAGTTATATTATTACGAGTCTATAATTTCAAAATGGGTTAAGGTCCAACGTAAAATCCAAAAAATATTTTGATTTCTTTGAAATCTTAGATTGAAGGCTATAGTCTAATAAAATTTATTGGTTAGCGTTTTATGACATCTGTCATAACTTCTTTGTTTTTAAATTACATGCAATATTTCACACCAATAAAGTAGGCGCCATTAAAAAATTGCGCTTGTGTGAACTGTAGTTATTTGGAAAATTTTTTTTTTTTTCAATTTCATTTTATATTTCGGAAATAGTACAATATTTACAGCTATTATCATGTACAGTCTTCGTAATCTCTAGAATTGTAATCGTACGGTAGTTTTATGTTGTTGTAAGTGTACCGATCTGTGAAAACTATGAGTGAGAATCTTCTAAAATGAGGGTGAGAGAAAAATGTTGGCTGGATGTACGAATAGTAATGATGCGATAATAGGGTACCTCGGGTCCATTCGGCATAAGTGTTCATACGTATGTATGACGTATGCGTTTAAACTGTAACCATACCAAAGTCCTTTCTAAGAACACGCGCTTTCCTTAAGAAGATGCAGTGTTGCTGTAGTACATTGACTTCCACAGACGTTCTTTTTATCCCATAGTAGGCAGAGCCTATGTTATAATAACCAGGAGTCTGGACCTGTGCCCGGTGTATGATAATAGGCTCACCACTTATTCCACGGGACGTAAACGTAGCTGGTGAAACATGGGCGTGTACTACACTCTTCTCCTACCCCTTCGGGGATTACAGGCGTGACGTTACGTTTTTATACACAAAACAATACTTATGTAGATATTTTTTTGTCACCTTCGCAACAGACTTCAATTGCTCTCATTGAGGTCTCTGTTGTTCAGTTTGCACGAATCATGTTACCGCGCACATGGAAATCTGGAATGAGTTTCCAATTGAGGTTTTCCAGAAGCACTAAGAAATGGAGATTTTTAAGGTGGCAAGAGAGCTCTCTTTCAAAGGCCTTCAAAGGAATTCCTTGCGTATTTCAAATGTCTATCTAGAAGAGTGACCACTTACTATTAGGAGGTCCGTCAGCCCGTTTGCTAGACTCAATATAAAACAGCAGCCTTTCTGTCAACCCACAGTAATCGGGCATTGATAAATTGTTATCCATTGCAATTCGCTCACCGCGTTGCGTATATCACTCATAACGCTTCTATACGTATATATTACCGGTTAATTGATTGTAATAGTAGTTTTGATTATGAGGTAACAAGCGGGTTATTGTGGCTTGCATAATGAATTATATCTCACACAAGGCGTTATGAACTTGTGCGTGCGAGAAACAGTTCAGTTATATCAGTCAATCTGTTAGAAATAACTCAGTAATATCAGTTGATGTGTTAGAAATAGCTCAGTTATATCAAATCAGTAATGAATCAGTAATTCGTGATTTGAGTAGGTAACCGCGGATCAGTGATGCCAAATGACAGTTGAAAACTTTTAAAATCAATACAACGAATATCAAGTTATTTATTAATTTTTACTTAAATTATCATAACAGTGATGTTGTCAATTGACAGTAGAAGACTTTTTATTTAATTATAATAATCATCAAAGCTTTTATACTTCCACTATTGTAAACGGACTCCCTTTCAAAATGAGAATCGGTGTCTGCACAATTACTTATTAGAATTACACATGTAATTTTAATAAGTCATTGTTGAATGTTATATTCTAATTTTGAATTTTCCGCCTATTTATGCAGTCGCACGCTCTAATCTATAGCTATCTCTCTCTACTCTGTGACATCCAGCGACCGTGTATTACTTTTTTTATTTCTTGCCAGTTTTATAATAAATAGTTTATAAAATCTGAGCTGCGTCGTTTAATTCAAAAGTAATTGTGCCGATTACATTTTTTGTACAGCATTTTAATGTCATCGTACATTTTACATATGTATATGTGAAAAGACCTCTATCCAATTGTGTTAAAAGAAACACGAAAATGCCACTGAATTAAATTTGGTGTACATCACATCACGGCTATATTTCCCCGAAGGGATATGCACAGGAGTGTAATGTTAGTACACTCCCACAAATTAGCAGTTCTGCTACACTTTCACCATGGAATAAGGGGTGAGCATAATGAAATTTTATTTTTGCAACGCATTCGAAGCGTGTTATGAATGCAGAAGTACGGCAGGTCTGTAGGAACAGAGATATACGGCACTCGGTACTCTCTAGCTATACCGTTAAGGGCAGGCGTGATGATATAATAATATTAATTAAACTTGCAGGAGAATAATGTCTCTGTGTATTTGCATTTACTACAATATAGGTATCGGAACTATTCATTTTCAATCGGAAGTGACAGAAACATAATATAATAGTCGACAGATGACATTTGACGTTCCACTCGAAAGCATTGAACACGTGCGGATACAATAGAATACGTAATTTATCTATTATGTAACGCTTAAAACGCAATCCAAATTATAAGTGACATTTGGTGAATGCATAACTTCCAGGCTTTTTGCCCAAATTTATGTAACATGATAAAAATAAATCCTTCTAGAACTGAGTTAAAAAAAAAAACTATAAATACATACATCAATGTAAGTGTAATTAATATTTTAATTATCACAAAGAAGGATTACAATTTCTGTGAAATAATTGAGAATATTTTAATTGCGCTAGTGACCTAAAAATTATTTAAGTGTATTTGGTAATTACGCACGAAGTTCGGATCATAAAATAATCAAAGATATTTTAATGATATAAGAACTTAAAAACGTATTTTTACGCCTGTAATCTCCGAAGGGGTAGGCAGAGGCACTACACTTAGCGCATCCCCATGTTTCACCAGTTACGTTTACGTCTCATGGAATAAGTGGTGAGCCTATTGCCTTACACTGGACACAGATCCAGACTCCGAGTCACTACTAGAAATTTTAAATGAAAAAAATCTTCTCGATCGTCAGTTGCGCTTGCAACCACTCGACCAACGAGGCAGTCAATGCACGAATGTATTGACAACTATTTCTCAATTTATGACAACAATTTTTATGCCTCGTTGGTGGAGTGGTTGCAAGTACTACTGCTGATCGGGAGGTCCTGGGTTCGAATCCGGGGTCGGGTACTATTGGATTTTTCTCATTTAGAGTTTCTAGTAGTGACTCGGAGTCTGGATCTGTGCCCGGTGTATGGCAATAGGCTTACCACCTATTCCGTGGGACATAAACGTAACTAGTTAAATGTGGGAGTGTACTACACTCCTCTGCCTACTCCTTCGGGAATTACGGGCGTGATGTTACGTTTGATGTTACAAAGTACATTTCCCATAAAGTTTATAAATTAGCTATTGCACATTGCAACGATAACATGGATTTCATCGCAAGACATCATAAGAATTCTTTCTGGTATGTCCCAACTTTAGAGCCCACTAATTATACTGTTAATTTAAATCATCATCATCATTATCAGCCACTGCTGGACATAGGCCTCTCCAATAGCACGCCACTGAGCTTCAGCTCGTCGCATCTAACTGCTGCCAGCCACTTTGCGTATATCGTCACTCCACCTAGCCGGAGGGCGTCCTATGCTACGTTTGCCAAGACGCGCTCTCCACTCCAGAACACGTCTACTCCAACGGCTATCGGTTCACTGCCACTTCAGCTTGCTAATCCTTCGGGCTATGTCGATAAATTTGTTTCTCTGTCGGATCGTCTCATTTCGGATTCAATCCTTCAATTAAATTAATTAATTATCCTTAATTTAAATCTAGATGACATATTGTGGATCTAGTCGTCATATCCAATGGCTTTAACCACTGAATCCGCTGTGATGGTGTGAATATGTAGAGGTAAGACAGGTAATATTATGAGAATTCGGGTAGACATAACGAAGACTGACAGTATTATGTATTTATGTAAGTGACTTGCAAATCATATAAGTGCGTTTCGCATTGGGCTAATGTGTCAATAGTAATATAACATGTGACTAGCCAAGGCATTAATTTACAATACATTTATTAGTAATATTTTAATTATTGAAACAAATTCTTCAACCAAGGTCCGTGGATGATGACACGAAGAGGTAAACAAGAGGTAAAATTGGGGTCATCGTATATGTTAAAGCGTTCATTATATTTAATAATCAATGGGTCTGGAAGTGGTTGTGTTCGGCATAAATTGTTAGTGACCGTCCGAGTCACGATCTTCTAGCGATTTTACTTCTTGACTCTTGACTTCCTATGGAAGGCGGCATTATTAGTGAACTTGTGTCGTAAGAATAGTCTTTTCAATACATGCAGATTTTGAATAAAAAATTGTATAAGGAACGAATAGCTTTTAAACTTTATTTAGATATTTTAACGATTTGAACGTCAAACAAATTATAAAAATATGTATATATTTTTAGAAATATACATATTTATAAGATAAAGATATGTTCATTTAAAACGACTCACGGCTTACTGAAGTTAGGATCTTAGACGATTAATACCGAAATAAGATTGGGTTTACCGAGGTCGGTTACTAAGGTTCGCGAAACGCGCTGCTGTATTTCTGCAAAAAGTCGCTTAAATATTATCACTGTAACAGTAATATTACTTTATAAAAATAATATTTTAATAACACTAATATTCACAAATATTCGTTGCAATAAATCATTTGACATATTTAATATTTATGTAGTATTGTTACCCGCTGTCAGTTCATCTTACACCACGGTCTGCAGTGTACGATTTCGTCAGTTAATTTGAAAACCGCCACATCATCGGAAGTACGGGTCAGTCAGAGACATTACGCGACTGGTAGGGGTCGTATGACATTAGATAGTACTTGACCTGAAAAATTATGCTAAGATTTTGTGAAGATGCCATTTATGTTAATTATATACAAGTATGTCTGACGGTTGTTTAAAATGTAGTCATTGTTTAAAATAAATATATCTACATAAGAAAATATCTATAGGTAATTTACTATTAAATGTTTCGTGAGTATTTATACACATGATTAAAAATGTACCGGCTTAACTCACGTACGTTTTTCGGG